>VYYJ01005927.1:0-10232 GCA_021029165.1 Cyphoderus albinus
AACCCACGCCCTCGTCGCCACAAGAAACATCAAGCCGGGCGAGGTAATTTTCCGCGAGGACGTGATCCTGACCACCCCAGGACCCTGGGACTCGGAGGCGATCGAGGTCGCGAGAGGTCGCATGATTTGCGTCAGCTGCTGCGAAATCATCCGGGGCGCTGATGACGACGATCTTGACGATGACGAGGATGATGAGGCGGCGATTCGGTGCACACACTGCAAGTGGCCTGTGTGCAATCACTTTTGTGAAACTGTAATTAATTTAAAAAAATAATTATAATAATGAATTTGTTGTCATTTATGATTCAAAATTTAATGATGATTTTTGTTATTATTTCAGGATAAGCGACATTCCGACCAAGAATGCAACATCCTAACAGAAAACGGCGTCTCCTCCATGGCCCTGAACCAGATGCCCGATTACGAATGCATTTTAGTTTTGAGGGCGCTCCTGCTCCGGGAAACTGACCCAGAGCGGTGGATGCGTCTCATGAACATCGGCGACGGTCCCGTCGACATCTGCATGATGGACAATCCCACCTGCTGGAACTTTCTCAACGGTTGTGCGAAATTCATCAGGGAAAAATGCGCGCTGAAGCAGTACAGTGACGGACTGATTCATAAAGTGGCGTCCATCTGCTACCTAAATGCCTTTCACAGTGATGACCATCCCGGAGAAAATGGATATATTTATNAAAGTGGCGTCCATCTGCTACCTAAATGCCTTTCACAGTGATGACCATCCCGGAGAAAATGGATATATTTATAAGTAATTTGAAAAATAATTAAAATTAATTAAATGTATAAAATTATAATTATGGATTTTTTATTTTTTATTATTTTATTTTTTCAAGATTGGCGACCTACATCTGCGACGTGGCATCGAAAGTCGGCCATTCCTGCATTGGGAACTCCGACTGGTGCGTGATTCCCAGCACGGAGGATGAAATTCGGTTCCGGGCTCTGGTGCCCATCGACGAAGGTTCGAGAATCACGATTACGTATAATTACAAGCACCTTGCGAACGCGGGCACCCATCAGCGCCAGCAATTTCTTCGAGAGCGATACTTCCTGAACTGTACCTGTTGCCGTTGCCGGGACCCCAGTGAGCAGGAAACCTACACGAGTGCGGTGAAATGCCGAGAAGATGCCTGCAAGGGATACCTGCTTCCAGTGATTAGTAACCATGGTAACCATTTGAGCTACAATTGTATCTGTGGCGTCACCCAAAATCATCACGGATGGATCGACAAACTGGTAGCTCAGATCAGCCGGAAACTCGAGCTGTTTCCTTATAAAGACCCCATGCGGGGCTCGGCCAAGCACATGACGGAGACGAAGAGGATGGTCCTAGGATTAAAGCACATTTTGGATAAATACGCGGAGAAATCGTTGCACCCGAACCATTTTATTCTGCTGATGGTGGAATGGCGGATTATGCAGAATTGCTACTACTACATTATGAATGTGAAGCACTGGGCGCCAGACATCGTGGGGCTGATGACCACACTGGGAAAAAAGCATCTGGAAATTTTTGATAAGCTGAGTCCAGGTCTTAGTAAAAGACGTGGGTACATTATCTACTTTTTGCAGACGGCGCTCCTCGAAACCATTAGACATGGATGTACGTTGTTGCCGAAGGGGGCGAAGAAAAAATTGGAGTTCCTGGAGAAGGACCAAACTCTTCGGAACACGTATCAGGAACTGATGAGATTGAGGGAGGAGGCGGTCCGTATTTTTTCTTTTAAGGGAGAAATCCAAAATTCAGTTGAGTCTGAGCTCGCCTCTTTTAGCAAGCCGAATCAGGAGTTTATTGCGCCATTCCGGTTTTTGGCGAGAGTGTAATGTAATTAATTACATATTATAATTAAGTTAAGTTGGTTAGGCTGAAATATTTTATAATGTTCACAACATTATGAAAGTGAAACGAGTTTTTAAAGGAAAGTGTTCAATTAAGTCTTTGTAATGTAAACTGGTTGAAATGTGAATTCATTAACGGTGCACAATATTTTTACATCAGCTTGATATTAATAAAGTCAATTAAGATTTTTAAATTAAATGTGTAATGAGATTATAAATTCACTGGATGATTTCTGAATTACTTTGTTGCATTATTTATTTTTAAAAGACTGGATAAACATAAACAGGATCGGTAGCGTGTTTATGTAATAATTTTTTGGCTTCTTCAAAACCCTTGTTCATGATCAATGATCATGATATTCATGATGATTAATGACGTGAGTCAGCTAACTATAGAAGTTATTTTACAGTCATCCCTAAAGTTCAAACATATTTTTGTTTATAGTTCAAACAGAGTTCACACTTTTTTTTTTATTCAATTGACTTTTTTTAGTTTTATCCCCATTGAACAAAACAACATCAACATCGCTCAATTTAATGTCATGAACTAAATTTATAAATTGTTTGACTTTTACTTGGAAATGTTGATAAAATACTACCGCGAATCCACAGTTCATTGATCATTGGTAGATTTTTGGAATTTAATTGCGATAAAACCGTCTTACGAAGCAGTCGCTTTATCTGAAGATATAAAGAGTGATTTTACGTTACTTGGAGACTAAAAGTCGTGACTTTCTGACCCACTTACATTGCTGTGGACCTGGTCATTGACATTAATCTCCGATTGAGGTGGGTAATTTTAATGAGTATTTAATGGGGTCCATTTGAGATACAATGTGTGGAAATCATTACCCCATGTACGTCAATTATTGAACTATTCATTAATATAACCATTATTATTACCCACTGCCAGAAAAAAACGCCTAAACCTAAACCTATAACCCATAAAGCAGTAGTTTTGAAAAATAAAACTATCGGTCAATTCACAATTGCCTGTTCCAAAATTCTATTTGCTACAGCAAACAGCCAATATCGGATGGCTTGAATGATTACAGGCTATTAAATCTGTTATGCCTTTCACACAAGATAAGAGACGCAGCGGAAAAGACATCAGTTTTAAAGACCAAATAAAATTTATTTTAATATATCTACGTTCAACTTCAAATAGAGTTCAAACATTTTTATCAAGTTTATTTTTCAAACTTTTTCATTGTTGAACAATTGAACTTTTACTAACATTTATAACGCAAATTAACCAACCAATAAATTGAAAACATTTCACGTTATGTGTCCATATTATGGTATGATAGAATTGACATTTGACATTGGACTTTGATGGATGATTATTTTTCGAGATAGATAGTTTTCCAAGAAAAACCTTCTTATCTATTAACTTTCATATTTAACTGGAATGTGCAATATACCAAGAATTCATGACTCTTTTACTAGATAATGAATCCAATCATTCGTTTGATGGTTATATATAGTAAATGGCGCAACAATTATGGCTCAATTATTTAGCCTTGGGCCCTGGCACCGAAAAATCGTCGGGCCTATCTTTTAGTATAGTTAAACCATGGCTAACTCTATTTAAGAGTATGCCATGGTTTGGGATTTTCGACCCACGTTTGTCGACGTTATTGAGCATTGCTGGCTTGCGGAATATTATATGTATGTCGTAAGGCGCTTATCGGTTTATTACCGAAATATTTCAACAACAGTAGTGTATTTGTCTTTCACTTTTCTTTCCTCACATTTGGCGGTGCGGTATCTGAAGGCTTTTGTACCACTTTGTGTACTCTGATACAAATATGTTAAATTGCATATGTATAGAACACAATCCCGGGGTTTCTGTTTTGAAAAACCCTTACTCCAGAAAACGCTCGAAAAACCTTGGTTTTATTTGTCAGGTAGTTGATAGTTGTGTAAAAATACCTCATTTAATGTGCTAAATGAATTGCATAAGATGTCCTCTAAATTTGGTCTTAAAATTTTTATACTGCTAATGCTAACGATTTTTCCAAAGCACAATTAACAGACATATTAATTATACTTACTGCAATGCAATGAACCTTATATGGTACATGTACTGTTTTTAGTTCCGTTAACCCCTTTTTTAATGTCTAAATGATACTAATATTTGTTCTCAGAATACTGAAAAATCTTTTCATTAAGCCATCTGCAATTGAGAATATTTCATTTAATTATGTACTACATATTATTTCATTATGTATGACATACAGATATTTTCCATATTCATGGTCATTTTTCGGAACCTTGTTATTATTGTTTGTAATATTTTACGTTGACAGGTTGACGTGCCCTGTTGCCCCTCATGGGCCGCGGCATGTCGTACCGCCCGCACCAATTAATATAAGCCTCAGGCTTATATAAAAATGTACCAAACATGAACTAATTTTCATTGGTGTTTGGACTATCCTCCTTTTCATTTTAAAATACTTATTTTACAGTAAAAAAAAATTAGTGGCAGATTTCAATTCCAGGTTTTTGCAAAATGTGTAATTTAAAGTTTGGTAAAACTAATCGTTCAAAATTTAAGGACAGCGTCCTTATTTTACATACAATTGTTATGTTTTGCATAATCGCCACCGTCAAATCAAACTACTCCGACGAATCTGACAGCGACGACGACGAGCAAAATTGTATCATTGCAGAACCTTCCCTCGGTACCAAGAGAGCTTCAAATTTCACCGATGTGTTATCTTTGATTAAGGAGGGAAAGGAATTTCTAAAGTTAGATGGACACAGCACTCGAGCTATTTTGATTCTGGGTAACACCGACGTGGGAAAGAAAGCAGTGTCCCTTACAATCAACGGAGATCTGAGCAAACTTCATATTGCAAAAACTTCTCAAAATAATCTTGTGCTAATTGACGAGGACAACTTAATAGGACCGTCACTCACATCAAAGGCATTTTATCCGCATTACATTGTAAATCCCAAAAACAACCTTTCCTTTTACTACTGTCCCGGGTTCAGCGACATCCGAGGTGTTGAGGAGGATGTTGCAACGATGTATTTCATAAAGGCGGTCACAGAACACCTGACTGAGGCAAAATTTCTCCTGGTAGCTAAACACTCTGACATTACGTTTGGTGACCAAAACCGGTTCCTGAGTATGACGAAACATGTCGCCCGTTTATTAAAGAACACGGGACAATTTAATCACTCTTTGGGATTGGTTGTCACGAGGGTCAATAGCCGTGACTCAGACGGGCGAGTTATTAAAAGTATCGGTGAGCAGCTTAATAGTGCGTTGCAATCGCTGAAGGACCATCTTTGGCATGGAAGAATTTCTGAAGCACAACGTCAAGAAATTACAAGACAAATCATAATCGTCGAGAAGATTCTTGTACAAAGGACCAATTCAAAGGGGCGTTCATATTACCCCAAAATTGCGATTCTTCGTGCTGTAACCAAATGTGGTCCATTTGACGAGAAACCTGAAATTTTTAAAGCTCGAAATAAAATCACTAGGATGTACTCGAGCAATTTGCAATATGCACAAGTTACACCTCCAGATTTTGGGTTCACACTAAAGGACAGCGCAAGTGAACAGGTGCGGGCGGAAATGATTCCAAAGTTAAAAAATCAAATTGAAGAACACGTCAAAAATATTAGCGATATGCTGATAATTCAGTGTTTCTTAAACCAAACGGCGACTTTTGTCTCAACACTTGAAACAGTCACAAAAAATTTGACTGCTGCTCAAAAACCTTCAGAATATTTACATCAACTTGCAACAAGTTTGTCCTTATTTAGTGGGGAAGAAGAAACAAGCAACCTGAAAACCGAAGAAAATTTAATCTTGTTCTATGTCAACATCAGTCATCACACAGACATTTTTTTGAACAACATAACCAAAGAGCTTGTTGAAAATTTCCAGTCGATGGACAAATTCAAGGAAAAATTTCCACGTGATTTTATTCTCCAAACACGTGAAATTCATGAGATTTCTAGAAGCATGAGTAAACTAATTTTCGATCAGTTTTTGTTCACTTCACATGCAAGATTTCCAGAAATTGAAGATATTGATAATTTTTTAAAAACAATTCATTTAATTTACAAAACTATAAATGATTTAACCTCCTCGACACCGTCCGACTTGATTCAATCTTTGGCGTCCATTTTCGGAGAGACTCAAAATGCTGACAACTGGGGTAACCTGCAAAATCTAGAAAAACTACTGCAAAGCTACTTAGTTGTTTTAAAATATACGGCAATGGAGATGAAAAGGAATGTTTCAAAAGATTTGTCAGATTTGATTTCTTGGTATGAGAATCTCAAAACACTCATGTCTTCGTTGAGGCATCGTGATGCCATTGTAAAAATCCAACAGGCGTCACTCTACAACCTGCACACTCTGCCAGTTATTGAGGCGCTAGAAATTTTAGTCAACCAGGGCATATTTCATGGAGATGTCAACAAAATGAAGGATTTGCTCGGAGGAGGAAAATTGGACGAGAAAGATGTTCAGCGTTTGAAAGATATTTTAAAATATTTTACTTCAATTCGCACATCGGTTGAATGCTATCCAGAACATGGACTCGTTATAAAAGGCAGATTTGTCCAGTTCGAGGACTTCATAAAAAACGAGTGCGCGACGGGGAGAAGAGACAAAGTAGTGGTGCTTTCCAGCGACAGTGTGATATTCGATCAAGATTTTCAATCTAACAATGTTGAGTCACTGGTCGTCTTAGCACCCTACTGGGAAGTGATAGGCAAAAGAGAGTTGACGTTTTCCGGAAAGGATGCTGAAAATTATCCTGAAAACCGCCCATTTTTAGGCGACTACAATGGGCGTCCTGGACGACCAGGTGAACCCGGTGGAAGCTTCTATGGAGCCAACAAGTTTGGACTTAAAGGTGGCACAATTGTTGTCAGGTCGGTTGGAGGAGAGGGTGGCAGAGGTGAAAGAGGACTGGCTGGCCGGAACAAAGTAAATATTGGTGGGTCTGGGGGATTCCCGGGCAGTATTGAGGTATCCTGTGGAAACCATTCCTGTGATGGCGTGATAAAACTAATCGAAGAAGACAGAGAGGGTGTCGGAGACTTCGGACTGTGCACATTTGAAAGTATTTCGGGCAGTGACGAGACGGCACCGAACGGTTCGAACTGTGATAGAATATTACAACTTAGGGGCAATCCGATCCCGAGAGAAATACCCCCCGCTTTAAACTATTCAATGTTCATGGCAATGTATAGTGAATTTTTGAATACTCAAACTGACGCGAGTAAATTTGCGAGAGATTTTGCATCCGAGCTAAATCCCAAAGGGGGCGAAGAAAAAAATGGGATTCCTGGAGAAGAAGCAGACTCTCCGGACCACGTATTAGATGACACTGATGAAATTGAGGGAGGAGGCGTTAAAACTTATTATGTGTATTAAGGGACAAAATTCAGTGGAGTCCGAGCTCGCTTCTTTTAGCAAGCCGAATCAGGAGTTTATTACGCCATTCCGGTTTTTGGCGAGGGTGTAATTATTTATTGCAATTAGCTTAGATTGAACAATTAAGTTAGTTGAAATATTTTATTGTGGTCACATTATGAAAGTGAAACGAGTTTTTAAGAATTCAATTAAGTCTTTGTAATGTAAACTGGTTAAAAATGTGTGAATTCATTAACGGTGCACAATGTTTTACATGCAGCTTGATATTAATAAAGTCAATTAAGATTTGTAATTAATTGTGTAATGTTATACAAATTCACTGGCTGATTTCTGGCTTACTTTGTTGGCATAATTACTTTTCAAACCAATGGGTAAACAATATTCAGATTATGTGGGTGTCCAAGTTTTTCAGATACTATAAACAACATTAACACATTATCTAGCATGAATTCAATTTAATATTTATTAGTACGAATAATTCGTTATCAATGAATGAATGCTCCACAAACTAATTTTTCAGATGGCCTATCGACATGCTCTATTCTTTGAGGTTGAGGTGGCTACCTCTTCACAGCCAACAAAATGAGTGGCTCCTCAACAACCAAATAAACCATGTTTATGATCATGATAAATTATCATTGATAATTGATGAGTTGATCCAGCAACTAGAAATTATTTTACAGCCCATAAGTTCAAACATGTTCACAGTTTATTTTAAGGTTCAAACAGAGTTCAGCAACAGAATATTTATCCAATGACATTTTTTAGTTTTATCCTCATTGAACAAAACAACATTAACATCGCTCAATTTAATGTCATGAACTAAATCAATAAATTGTCTGACTTTTAATTGGAATTGTTGATAAAATACTACCGCGAATCCGCAGTTCATTGGTAGATTTTTGGAAATTGCGATATGTATGTACATGAAATCGTCTTACGAAGCAGTCGCTTTATCTGAAGATAAAGCGTGATTTTAGATACGTTACTTGGAGACTAAAATTCGAGCCTTAAAGATGCACCAAACCTCACCTGGTCCTTGACATTAACTCTGATTGAGGTTGGTAATTTTAATAAGGGTTTAATGGGGTCCATTTGAAATCAAATGTGTGGAAATCATTACCGGAGGTCAAGTATGGAATTTATATTTCTTAATGTAACCATCATTACAGATTATGACAGAAAAAACGCCTAAACCCATAACCGATTAAAGCTGTGGTTTTGAAAAATAAAACTCGGTCAATTCACAATTGCTGTTCTGAAATTTTATTTTTTACAGCAAACAGCCAGAGCCAATGACCGATGGCTTCAATAATTACATGCAATATTGAAAAACTGTTATTAAGCTTTTTACAGAAGTTTAGATAGGTAGCGGAAAATATATCAGGTTTAAAGACCAAGTTCAACTAAGAGTTCATCTTTATCAAGTTTTGTTTTTCAAACTATTTCCTCATTGAACAAATGAACTTTTACTTACTCAAAATTTGTAACGCAAATTGGCCAACAATAAAGTGGGCGGAATTGTTGGCAGGTCGGTTGGAGGAGAGCGTGGCAGAGGTGAAAGAGGATTGGATGGCCAGAACGGAGCGCACCAAGTAAATATTGGTGGTGACGAGTTGAGTGGAATTGGTGGAAAGGGTGGGTTTGTGAAATTCCCGGGACATATTAAGGTATTCTGTGGAGGTCAACCCTGTCGTGGCGTGTCAACTAGTACCGAAACCGGTAGAAATGGAGACGATGGAGAGGGTTGACGATGGGGGTTCGGTTGGTATTCATAGACATTGCACGGAAAAATTTAGGGGCAATCCAATCGCGAGAGAAATACTCCTAAAGCGGGGAGTAATACTCCTCGCTTTAAACCATTCAATGTTCATTGCAATGTATAGGGAAGTTTTGAATACTCAAACGGACGCGAGCACATTTACGAAAGATTTTGCATCCGAGCTAAAAACCTGAACAAACATTCTTTCTACCAAATTATATTAATCGATGCTTTTACGTGTTTCGAATAAATATATTTTTATTGTAAATTAGTAATAAAATTGAAATTTATTTAAAATGTTTGGTGATCCATCATTTCACATTGCACTTTGTACATTCATTTATGTAGTTGTGCCTAAATGATTTTCTTATTGCTATAAGTACTTAATAGAAAATATGATATATCTTATTGAGAAAAATGCATAAGCTAAGAGCATTTTATTCACTAAAGAGCAAAAGTTAACTTACTTCAGGTTAAACATAATTCGCTTCAGTTAAATTTAACTGACTTAGACAGGTTTGATAATCTGTAGCTTTGGTTTTATTGGCCTTCGTTTCAGAGAACAAAATAGTTATGTTCATTATCATGATCATGGTGAAATGAAACAGAACTTGGTTTATTTTCTCAAGAATACACATAGTTGTGATTTCTATTAATAATGGTATTATAACCTAGAATGCTTTTCTCATAGCGGTGGAATTTTTTTACAGAGTTCATAGTTTCAAAAGGCAAACTCAAAGTTATTTTAAAGTCGCATTAAAGTTCAAATTCAGTTCATGAATTTTATCCAGCAAATTATTTAAGTTTTTCCTCCAGCCATAAATCAAAATTTCACAATATTGAATATTACGACAAACTATATACACAACATTTGTTGTTATTGATGAAGAAATTTTACATTATGGTTGCACTTTGGCAGACAGCATTATCTTACAAATCACACAAACAAGAATTTCAAAGTGCATGAATGAAAATTCTTGGAAACATGCGTAGTTGTCGCTTTATCGGAAACTAATGAGCGATAATAAACAAAACGGCGCCACCAAAGAAAAATATTCATCTTTTGACATTACAACGCTGTTGGTGTCAGGGTACGAAATTCCCCGGGGATTTTGGTTTTGCTCCCCACCCCGGGGATTTTCGGGGATTTTGGGGAAATTGGGGAAATTGGGGAAATTGGAGAAATTGGGGAAATTGGGG
>VYYJ01005928.1:0-10228 GCA_021029165.1 Cyphoderus albinus
ATTGGGAACTGCACAGGATCTCGAATCGGGGTCAAGTGCCACCTGCTGTGCTCCACGACGCACGTTCCCCACAAAACTCTGACACTTTCCCTCAACGTTTCGGATGAACAAGTAATTTTCATCACGCTCAGTCCGATAAGCGAACCGGACGCAGGTGTACTGCTCGATGTACTTCATGGTAAAATACACCTGGCGCATTTCATCTTCCGCTGATAAGAAATAAAAAATCAATCTATTTTAGCTTAAGGATCTATAAAACATTAAGTAAATAATTTCTGCTTACAATATCCCGGCGCAAATGTGTAGGGAATGCGACCAGCGGGCCACCTATAGCTGTCTCGGTACTGGCCCGCTCTGTCCCTCTTGCTCTTGGAGAGGAAAAGCATGTCATCAATTTGGTAATACTCGCCGGCTTTTGCGGTCCCATCATTTGGAACAGACTTCTTCGTGCTGTTTCTCTGGTTGAGGTAGCCAAGCTTCTTAAAGTACGACGCTTGCTGGTGAGGGTGGCTGCCAGGCTGCTGGTCGTGATGCTGGAGGATGATGGGCTTCCCACTGGTAGATGATACCCCAAAGGAGAGGAGGAGGAACACGGCCGCCGCTGTTGCACACAACACTGGAGCACTGCTACTGGAGAAGAGGTGGAAATGGAGGTGGCTGAAAGATTGGCAACTTGCTGTAGGTGGAGGTGGATTTGGGGAAGAGCAGGTGACACAGGGTGAGTCGTCGGCTTCCTTCCTATTTGCCACGGCCACGTTGCCTTTTACATTTTTGTTCATTTTTTGAAAATATTATTGGAGAAAAATACTTTGGGTACTTTGTGGGTAACTATATAGGAGTTATCGGAGGAAATCAGTCTGTTCACTGGAGAAAAAATGCGAGAGGAGTCTCATATAAAATAGTTCGGCAAGCACGAGTCACTGGGTGAGAAAGTGAAACAAAATTGTGTAACATGGTCTTTGTGGGTTGGGTGTCGCTGAATGTCGCTCAGAGTCGTCGTTAACCTCAATTATTTTCCACACGCTGACCTGACCTGCTAAATAAGGCCACTTTGAATGATGCAATGGCAAGGAATGTCATAATAACCGGTTATGATGTTATAGTTAGGAAGAGGCAGCGTTGGATCGAGAGGAAATGAGGGTGGTAGATGAATACATCCCATAAAAGATTAACATACAATGGAACTCGGCTACACAGCCAAACTCATAAAATTACGGGTGTCCGCTCTGCTAAACGTAATGTTATTAATAATGGCTAATTACTACTAGTCTTTATAGCATGGCTGGAAATTATATTGCAACTATTTCCACAGTGTTCCTCATTGATGTTCCACAAATTGCGACATGTTTATTGTTTACCAATCAAAAATAGTCAACACAAAAAATTCGTACGCAAGTAGAAATTGTAGAATTTAATTTTAATCATTAATTGAAAACTCTAGACTAAACGTTTACTTGTATATTTAAAACCTCACTTAATATTCAGCAAAGTATTTCAACTTTCAGACAAATACAAAACACTTTTCGTGCAAAATATTGAATAACTTAATTTAATCAATACTATTTTGAATCGACATTTAAATAAACTTAGAATTATTAATTTACTTTATTACAGGTTTTATTTTTATTATACGACAGGTAAATCTCGATTGACTTTTATTTTAGTAAGCTCCATTTGAGTTGCTCCTTCGCAGTCTGGAGAACCTGGAATTGTCATAAGAGCCAATTCGCCAACTGTTTATCAATTTAACCGTTGTAGAATGTTGTACGGGTTGAAGAGTTTAATTTGCAGATTGCGGATTAAACAAAAGTAATTTAAGAAAGATTATTCTTACCTGAGCTACAGTCTGTTCGCCAATTGGAATGTCATCAGCACGGAGAGCTACACGTTGACAAATGGCATTTGGGTCTGCCTCCAGGATAATTCTGAAAACGTACATAACACAATAATTAATTACAATTTACAATTTAATTCGTTACTTAAATTATTATATTTTCAATTGTGTGGTGACTCACCCTCCATCGCAAATCTCATCTAAAGCCAGCATTACAACATCCAAATTTTCCATTAGCACCCGCTTCTCCACATTTTTCCTAAGGATTTGACTTATCGAGTCGTACATGCAGTGAAGAACTGTCATCAGGATTAACTAAACCAACACGAGGAAGGGCAATCAATAATTAGTCATTTTTAATTGTATAAGTACTAACAATTAATCACGTTTGTAAAACTCACTTCATTATCATTGCAGGAACCCATCACATAAAAGAAAAGGTCAACGTTGCTTTTGTAGACACAGGTCAAGCCGTCCAGCATGATCACTTCGGAGTTGGCCCTGTGCGTCTTTCCGAAAAGATTCTTCTCGAACGCCTTCTGTTCTTTGACAGTTGGGAAAATATTGTTGTCGAAGTACTTGGCAAGTATCCGGTTCCCGTCGTTGTCCATGATCACCAGCCCCTTCACAATATACAACGTCGGCTCCTACCAATTTCAAAACAGATTATCAAAAATTAAACATTTACAAATGTAATGTTGACAATTAAAATTTAAACAAAAAACACCTCTGATCAATTCCAAACTTACCAAAAGTGAACTATCCATATTTTAATTTTTCACTGTACTTTCTTTTCGCCAATTAATTACTCGTATTAATTACTGTAGTTTAAAAATCACATGTAATGATTGAAATTGAAATGCAATCATTAACTTAATTGTGATTTTTTAATTGTTAGAAAAAGAAGAGAGGAAAATATTGTACGACATCAGAGCACAGATGAGACGAGATGACGTGTATGATATGAAGGCACAGACAGACACAGACACACACACAGTGGCAAGAGCCGCTTGAGGCCGTTCATAAAGTATGTTATCCAAATGTACCACGTCCTTGTCCCAGCATTAAATATTTAATATATAATGAATGAAGCAATTAAAACCAAAATCTAAATCTCAACAGAGAGTAAAGTTGAAGACCCTGGTATAGCATAGCACTTATTGTCACAAGCCACTTTAGAGTGATGCTGTATGAACAGTCCCAATCTTCAACATTACTCAAAGCCTTTGAATCAAGTCAAGGGGCTTCTTGTATTCTTTTGACAAACTTTCTGAAGTTGTCGTCCGCGACGCGACGTTAGTAGACATCGTAGGTCAGTTAGCTTTTTTGGATATTTTTGGAGTGATTTATTATGAACGTACAACACAAGGAAAAGACAGTAAAATTGTAAGAGATTCGAGGGTATTTAAATTGTGACACAAAAAGACAATGGAGACGAGTGGGCCAGTACCATCATTCGCATTCATAGTGATTAAATGATCAGCTTTACGCATATGAAAAAACTTGATTTTCATCTCTTGCTCCATTCTTGAAAAGTAGCAGCTTCAGCTTCATTTACATCTATAATCTGAAGTTAATTCAATATGCGCATAGAATGAATCCATTAAAGCAGAAGCATGCAAGTAAAACTTGTCAATTTAATAGTTTCTTAATTCTTATCCATTTCTCGGTAAAGGTTCACTGCATTCTTGCTAACTAACTTCTTTTTCCTTACCTGGTAGACCGATTCTAATTTAGATTTCATCAGAAAGGTGTAATATGTAGAAAATGGGGTAATTTGTCAAGAGATTATTATTATTAAATACAAAAAAAATGGAGTTTTCCCACATGAATGCTTTTGGTTTGATGCGAATCAATTGATGCCCCTCATCGCATCATTCATTTTAATTTCAAACCATTTAATAGAAGGTGACGTTACGAAGTTAAGGTTATGCGTAACAAAGAAAAGTAGTAACATGAATTTACCATTTACCTCCCTGAATAATCAAGTTTCGAATTACTACCTAGCAAAGTGACGTTAGATCTCATTAATGATTACTCTGAAATGCTCGCAAAAACAGGATGCTCAACAAAGAACAAAGATGCAGTAGCTCCGTTAATATTAATGGTAGACTGAAAATTCAGAGTAAATAAATAAAATGAAGTTTCTCGCAGGTCATTACCAATTAGTCTCGAGGTGACAAGCGCTTTTATAGGACCAATTTAACGCTCAGCTCAATTAAGATACCAATCAATTTCCTATTTTTTGTAAGCTTTCAAGCAATAATCTAAAAACAAAATTCCGCTAAAAATTATTTGATACATATTTAAAAAAATAATTCTTGTTGTAAAGCAGATCCATTTGATAATGAAGCGAGTCAACAGAGAAACGTCTTTGGCACAAGCTCAGTTTGCAGAAAGCTTCGGACGTAGAAGGCTATTTTCGGGATTCAGAAGTTCGCACTCAATAAAGACGGCGATGATCATCGCGCTTATCATCATTTTGTGCCAATTCTGCATTCAAGAGTGTGACGGCCGACCAAGTCCAAGTTACAGCAACAGTAGCGGAAGATATTCCAGTGACGGAGTTCATCAGCTCCTGCCTTGTGGTCACAAAGACACACGTCTGAACGTTGAACGCACCGGAAGATCCTCGAACGTTGGGTCAACAAGTGCCTTATCAAACTGTATTTTTGATTGAATAATAACAATTCAATCGTACTCGATTCAGTCAGCCAAAGCCAGTATTACATTACCCCATCGTGTGTATATTATCAAGAGGTTTTCAGAGTTAATTTTTTATGTTTATTTATCTGTAATTACTACTGCTCTATGTTTATTTTTCATCATTCAATCTTTGTAAAAATAAATTATCAATTCCGTAACGTTTGGGTGGGTTTAAAAAAGTATTTATTTGTTCGAAGACCATAAATGAACAAATTAAAGTTTCAGTAAGAAATTTAACAAATAACGAATAAATAACTGAAAAGCACAAATTAAAAACAACAAAACTGATAATTAAGAACTAAGAACAATGTATTTAAATAAAAATGGTGACATTGCCTGTTTGTGACTTGGTCTAAATAGTTACAAGACTAAAAATTATAATTTGTGTTAAAAGGTTGTTAACAATTAAGTTTTTTATTATCTAGTTTGTGCAAAGTCAAAAATAACACTTCAAAGTATTGTCAAACTGTATTTTTGATTCAACAGTTACATTTGTAATTAATTAGTATATTAATTATTAAGTATTAATTAGTCTATGAAACTGTATTAACATTGTCTTAAATGTAATTATTACTTTTAAGCATTTTGCGCGTTGTTGTTTCTGTGAGAGGATTTATTCTGAGATTCGTCAAGTTTCTTAAAATATACACATTACGGTATTTATTTAATCTACTTCATTGATTTTGGTGGTTGATTAAATTTATTTACGATTACGATTGATTAAATGCATTGTTAGTTACTTAAAAGTAGAGTCTCTCATTTGAATAGTTTAAGTTTTGCAGTTTAAGTAGAAGATTTTTAAGCCGCGTCATACTGAACTGATGCGGATAGATTGCAAGGACGAATGAACTCTTGACCCCTTTCATGAATCCATTTGTTCGCCACTAAAACAAAATTAATTATATACACTAATTGATTGCCATTTTTTGTAAAAATCGGGCTTTTATTTTTATTCTTGCTCAACTTACCCCACTTCGTTCCCAACAAAACGGGACAGGCCGCATGTCTCGTGCTGGTGTCACCAACCCCGTCCTCGAACAAATTGTACCAGAAGGCTGCGGCTCCCTTTTCTGGATAGAGAGACAAGTTGAGCTGTGGGAACACCGTGGCTCCTCCAGCCTCCACTTCACTCATGTAGAACAAGAAAGTTGCAATTCTGTTGCCAGTTCCCAGGCCCTGGAACGCGTCTTTCTCGTCCCTCCTTGCGAAGTCAAAATGAGGTTCGTAGTGACCTCCGAGCCCATAATTGACCACCTGGAGCTCTTCCGCGGTGCTCAGCTCCAGTCCCGTGATGGCGTTTATGCGTCGGTTGACTGTGTCCACGATGGCGTGTTCATTGCCCTGCAGCCATGAACTCTTGCTGATTCGGTACTGCGCGGTGACTAGTTCTCCAGTGGCGTGGTCGTGCACTGTCGCCCGTTTGAAGCGTGGCTTCGCCAACTCCTGAATAACCTCTATTTCATTGTCATATAAAACATTGTGATAAATGTAAATTGTTGGGTTGATATGCACCACTTCCTCCCTGACTGGTCCTAGTATCAGGTAAGGATTTCTTCCGTGGATGTACCGGCACTTGGTTTCCGGTTGGTGCGTCTGGTGTTCCCCGCGACAAAGAGCTTCATACTTGGACTTTTCCCAGCCCACTTGGGTCGCCCGTTTCTCTCGAACTGTGAGCGTCTGGTCAGTCTCACCTCCATCCTCGCCTCTTTTGTCAGCCACCATTTTCTTATAATGCACAACATTACCGGAGGCACGCGGATGGTCAGGGTCCATCTGGAGGAGTTGCTCCGTGAGTATCAGCGCTCCGTAGACTTCACCTTTCTGATAGGTTGAAAAGGCCAAGTACTCCATCATGTCGATTTGCGTCACGGCTCTGTAAGTGTTTGCAATGGAACCATTTTGGTTCTCTTCTTGGTAACGCAGCAGAGCTTCATTCATCCATGCGATGGTTGTGTCGTGATCGTTCTGGTTGTAATTTTGGCGACCCAACTCGAACAAATCTTCCGCTAAGATTTTTACACGATAATAATTATTGCAGCTTTTAAAAATTCTCAGATTAGGTACTAGTTTTTTTTCTCTTTTACCAACCTGAAAGTGGCAAGGAGCAACAGTGGCCATAAACGTGGCCATGTGCCATGTCTTTGGGATCCAGGAGGTAGGTCTCTTGAAGCCTGGTGATTGCCGTGGCCGCTCCACTCAAATCCTCATGATTCGGGAATTTGTGCGTCTGACGAAGTTCGCCGATTTTGCTTCCCAAATCGACGGCGTTAGCACGCTTTTCAGCAACTGTGACAAGGTCGTCCAGGTCAAGTGTGAGACCTTTGACAAGTAGAAACGCACTAAGCGGATTGTTCAGTACCTCGCTGTTGTCTCGCTGACCCCTTTCAATGAAGGGAAGGAGTCGACGGCGAATTTCTTTCAGTCTCAGTTCCTCATTTGCCAGGTAGCTTTCGAACGCCTCGATGATGGAAACCTGCGTTTCGAACAGCGGCTCCAGCTCCACTTGGGCTGTGAACAACTCACAGTGACACTGACTGAGGAGGATCAGCGCGGTTGAGACAATCGCCACTAACATTCTTGAAGTTAACATTTTTATGGGAATTTTCAAAATGTATCACAAGTAAAATTGCACTGCACAGCAGCAGGCACAGAGAAGACCGAGTTTTCACAAGATGACGACAAAGGTTCACGAACAACTGTAAAGGATCAAGAGGAAACAATTAAATTGCGCAGGCTTAGGATTGTCATAACGGGATGTCCCTGTAGCTGATGTCACTCTAGAAAAATCCATCGCATCTATCCACCACGGCTAAAAATAGTCTTTTTCCGTTTTTCCTACCTTTTTTCTTCTTTTCAGTCCATCAAGGTACAGTAAACTCACCTTCCCTACAAGTCCCTAAGCACAAATGCACACCCTTCGAATGTGGCCACTTATTAACTGGTCACCTTTCTTTTCAATTTTCTTTACAATTCCAGAAAAAATGACTGTGGGTCTACATATATGCCTTTATGTAATATGTGAGTGAATATTATTCACATTCACATACAGTTTTTGTTTCTACCCAGAAAAGCTACATTTTCAATTCCAACTTCCAACTTTTGTCTTGTCGCCCATTTTCATTCATTCCATTTATCAACAGACAAAATGTCATTGATTGACCTGCAATTGCATCACAACACTATTGAAGAATGTAGGAAGTTTATAAGAGGTTTTGGAAAATAATAAAATTATTAATGTCATTAATAGCTGTGTCAGTCAGGCAGTCAATGACTTTTCACTAAAAATCCTTGTCCTTTACATTATAATACAGTATAGGTGACATGAATAGTATCAAAATGGGGATTGATTAATCTGGACAAGAAAGATCAGATGAAAATGAACTTACCAGAAACAAGAAGGCGAAAGTGAGATTTGCTTTTGCTTTTGCTTTTACTTGCAGAAAGAAATCAATTAAAATGAAATTTTTGTTCCGCGTTCAATTCAATTGAAATTGAACAACTGTGTAATAGTAATAACTGGAAGAGCGATTCTTCCTCACATTCACTTCACATTCACATTGATGGACATTTAGGTTGAGTCTCTCATAGTCGGCGTTTTCTGTCACGTACATTTCCCACATTCTCCATATAACAAACAGAAAAGTGCATTTTTATTCCATTCAGGAGCAGTAGAATTTTTAATGTGTGCATAAAATATGAGGATGACGATGATTTTTATTATAGCCAATGGATAAAAACACTGGATAAGAAGAGATGACTATAAAATATGTATGTACCGACTATGACTGGTGAAACGTTTCGAAGTGAAGTAAGTGGAAGTGGCAGAGTCAAGTCTGACTTGCATCCATAACAAGAAGTGACATGATATGAAAAGACTATGCAATATTTAATATTAGGTTATTTATGATGAACAGAAGTGAAAAGGGTTGAGTTTGAGTTTCAAGATTGGAATGGAAGTGGCAAGTAAAGTAAAAAGTTCACTTCACATTCACATGTCCGCCGTGCGCTTATGTACATTACAATTTTTATCTTTGAAAAGGAAGTGAAAAGCGAAAAGATTAAGTTGTGGTGTAGGTGTATCGCCTTATATTGTGATTAAGAAGATGAACATGAGTGAGCCAGCCAAAAGTCTCTCTATTCTCATGTTTTTAGAATTGAGTCGCCACAGATTTCATTTTGAACGTAGTTTCGTACTAGGACAGTATTATTATTATTATTGTATGTGTACAAACACAGCTCGAAGCTCACGAAGTAAGTAGATACAATGCATTATTATGGTTCCCTCATCTCATGAAAGAAAGGATCAGATGGAATGAGAAAACGATGGAAGGAAAACGGATTAAAAATGTATGAGAGAGTGACTCAGTGTGGTCGCTAACTTTTGGGTAAGTATCATCGTCAACAAGCGAAGTTTCTTTCTCAGTGAGATCATTCATAAGCAAGCAAGAGGCTTTGACGCGTGATTATGTAGGAAATGTTATGTTTTTCTGGTTTCATCAAGTATGCAACAAGGGAATTTTTAGTTGGCTATGGCTTGTATTGGCTCATGCTCGTGCTTGTACATCTTCATTTTCTTTCATCCTTTTATTTTATTATTAGGAAACCCACTCAATGTTTGTAACATGAAAAGTTAATGCTTCCATTTCAACAACTTTCGTAGGATTGCTTTTCGTTCAGACTCACTCAGATTAATTTTAGTTTGGGTCACTTCAGTTTCGCTTCGGTTAGTTGTTGATGCTTTTGTACATAAATATTTTGTTTGTACACCAAATTTTACTACCACACAGGCAGAGCATCACATCACGAATTCACGATAGTCTTTTAGTCTCGCTTGTATGTATACATAAAAATGTTATTGTTTTAATACATCTCAGGTTTATTAAAGCCGCACAGACAGAATACGGAATTCTATTTTTTTGTAAAAAAAAAGGTTTCTCATTAAAGAAAATCGTGTCTTTTGGAAGCAGGTTTTATGGTGGGAAATAAAAAACTATGCCTTGATAACATGAAATGATAAGGTAATACTTTGCTTTACAAGTTTGGTTTACTAAAAAAGAATGTTTGGCAACTCTGAAAATTAGGAAGCCAGTATGGACACCAACATAACAATAACAATATAACATACCTAAAGAAAATCTTGCAGAATGGGGCAAGAGTAGACCTTGGCTAGGTTTATTTAGGCTTTATTAGGCTGAGCGTATGAAAATGAAAAATAAAAGTTAACGCACGTACGATTTCTTCCAGTATTTTAAAATGTTTTTATTTCTTTTCTTTTCTATTTTTTCTTCCGTCATTGCATTGCATTAGGGTGAAACATGGATGGTAATGTTTAATTAATATATAACATTATAGACATTTTATTATGGACATTTGATATGATATGATACGAAGAAGGCTAATTAATTTGGCTTTTTGAACTCTCTCATTAAATAACTCCTGTAATATTGTAGGTTTTGTTCTATTAATTAGACTATTAATTAGGTATTGAGTTACGTGACGTATCAATTTTCTAGTTAATTAAATAATTCATTAGTGATTAGTGATTTGGTCTCATCTTCTCCAGCCGGGGCTGGGGTAAGGGTGGATCTCGCATTTGTATGTGTACAGATATTGCTTCCACAGTCCCCGCTTTCCGAACCACCAGTCGAGACTGTAAAAGAATTTCTCGACCAGGGACGGGAACAGTCC
>VYYJ01005929.1:0-10226 GCA_021029165.1 Cyphoderus albinus
ACATGATTAAGACGGAGTCACAACACAACCACTTCAAATACATAGAGAGGCGAGTGCAATTCACTCAATGCATAGCAAAACCGCTTGTAAACGCGTTTAAACGCGGTTTTTGCGGTTCGGTTAAACGAATCGTCCAATTTTGCGTTTCGTTTTTGAGTAGCAATGTGAAAACGCGTTTTTGTGTAACCGGTTTGGAAAACCGCGATTAACCGCGTTTAGTTCGGTTTCGTGCTAATCGTTGCCAGCTCTACAGGCAGCTGACGAGTTATAAGTACCAGAGTTGGGTGCTTGTCTCGAGTTGTAATGTTGTAAACACTGTTCCTACGTACTTTGGAGAAACTTTGAAGAAAAACTGTAGGGTCGGTTAAAAAGAAAGTTGAAAACACATTTTTTCTAGTTCTGCTCGTGCATTATTATTAAAGTGTGTAACTGTATTACTAGACATAGACAGACACTATCACACAGAACAGAATCAAGTTGTTTTGTGCGCCTCCGCTTTCTCCATAACTCACACTTGTACTTCTCCAGAAAAGAAATCTTCAACATGCTAAGCTGTTGTACTTCACGCCTGCATGAAAAGGAAAGGATTTACCTCGCCGTTTGAACATTATTATTATTATTATCCTCGTCATCTCATCCTGTACATTCAAGTGTCAAGTTTTCTTCAAAAACGCAACACGCTAACTCACCTACACACAGCGGTGTCTGTGGCAAGTTGTAAGCCAAACAAGAACACGTGATACAAAACTTACTTACAACAGTCGGAGGCAGATTAAGGCTGAGCAGACGCTTGAGTGTAATGCTGCATAGGTAATAGACTTTGTGCTGCCGTTGTGCTTCAAAGACGGATTCGTTTGTTGCACTGGCATGATACTGTAAACTGACTGAGTGAGAACCCTTGTACTTTTCACAGTGGGCACTCAACTGAAAGTGAAAGTGGTAAAGCGAAAGTGAAAAATGGACAAAGACTTATTCTTAGCATACAATATTTTTCGCTCTACCACCATTCTCGAAGTGACTGATGCAACAGATGTGCAATTTGGCGAATAAACTTTTAGTTACAAACAGTGGTCGTGTCTATAAAATACAAAATCAATGATACAAATGTAAATAATCAGGAAAATTAGAGGAAATCTGCTTATAAATGTTTAGAGTCACCCCGGAGTGTACTTGAAATACAATGCAGAATAAAAAATAACTTTCTAAATATAAACCCCCGCTAAATAAGCTATCTTTAAGTATCAAAGTATCAACTAAAATCAGAAGTTAGAAGCAGCTTGTTCCGCCAGAGGCTCTTTTTCACAAACTGACTGAAAAAGAAGTGTAATACAACAATATTCAAACTATGCATAATAGTGTGTACTTTGTGAGAGATTTTATTTTCAGTAGAGAGTGAAAAGCTCACTTATTCTCACATTTTCAGCGTTAACTTTATTTTATACCAGTGCAGTGGAGAGAATAAGAGCCAGAAGCTAGAAGCTCTTTAAGACTTTCTGCGGTCTCGGTTTTTTTAAACCGCGTTGTTTTAAGAGTTACAACAACCTTCATCTGCATTAGTATCACTAATCCTACAATACCAAACATCAGCCAGAAACAACTGGCTTCTTCGTAGGCAATATTAAGTAAAAAAAACTGTAGAATTCGTCAGTTCAGAGTGGAGCGGCGTGTGGCTAACGGTAATACCATTACATAAGTAAGTAAGACTTTTTCTTTCCTGGAAAAAAAGTTGCTGCTGCCAACAGCTGCCTCCGGTATTTAGAATCTTCTTTTTTACCGCTATCATTATCGTCGTATTTTTTAACTTCAACCGAGGCACAATCCCAGGGAAAGGAACAGAACACAATCCTCCCGAATCTTTTTATTCCTTCTGCATAATAATATAATAATACTTTGGAAGTGGATCAGTAATTTGCAATTGTCTTCCTCAAGATTTGTTTCTGCAACCAAAAAAACGCAGAAAATCTCGGCTCGGTCTGTCTTTTTGTCTCCAACTGCAACTATATACACCATTCTACCACATTACCTACACACTGCATACAGACTAGTGTTGCCGCCAGGGTATTCGTGTTTTGGAACTGGAACTAGAAGCTAAGGAAAGTAGAAAAAGAAGAAAAAAACAAATTGTGGTTGGGAGAAAGCTGGAGGCATAGTTGGGAAAAGAGAATATTAGAATAATATATTACAGTGGCCATTGGAAGTTACATAGCACTACCTCCTTGAGATATCCGCATAAAAAAGTAAGTAATAATTTCTCTTCTCATCTTTCTTCCATTTTTTCACTCTGTAACTGCATGTATGTACCTACATATGTAATAACACATTTTCTCCCTCCAAATAAATCTGTTCAACTTTCGCATTCTCCTTCTATAACTAAATGGTGCATAGGAGCCTTTATTCACATAGTTTCCTTAGAACAAGCTTGCATTTAAAAAAAAACGTTGCAAAATTCATGTTAGCTTTATATAAGGTAACATTAAAGTCAGACCATGTAAAATTATTGGTGCATGCAAAACTACTCGTGTTGATTTTCCTTTTCTTGTTGCAGCGCAAAGGTAATGTACCTAAAGTACATATTTGAAAGTAACTCTCATTTTTGAGCTGCCCTTGAGGTTAGGTTAAGTTAAGCACAGTTTGGGAATGTTGGAAAAAGTGAAAGTATTCGGGGCGTAATAAATATATACGTAAGATAACTGTTCGCCGCTGGCAGTGGAATCAAGTAAATAACTTGAGTAAGTAAAGTAAACTAAGCCTGTAAGTTACGGTCACAATTTTTTGTATTACATTGCAATTGCAAGCGAAGCAATATAATATCATACCACCGAACAAAGTGAAAAAGCAATTCAAAACTAAGGAAAGAAAAGCACTAAATCCATTTCTTTCTTAACGCAATACAGTGGCTCAATAAACTTTGTTTTATTTTAGAAACTTGATGATAATGATAGAAAAAGGTTTAAAGAATTCATTGATTCTGGGCACATAGTAAAAATGCATGCTGCAGGTCCTAGCTGTTGCCGTTGGAAGGTTAAAATATGATTATGTTCTTTCGTTATATCGAGCATGTCTTCGATGCACGAATCGCCGTAAATTTTTACATTTTCGTGTAAAACGTGTTTCAGAAAGTGTTTCATGAATACGTGCATCCACATAATTCCCGCAGTGTTGTAATATAATATAACTTGAAAGGAAAGACAGAATTGACCGCATTTGCCATTTGCCATACAGAATGAGTGGAGAGACTCTCGCGGTGGGACGAGTGAGTGATTGAAAGCCTCTTCCATTGAATTCAATCTAACTAAACCAATCGAACAAATGGAATAAATAAAATCCCTATTTTACACATACACACTTGTGCATTATATTTTTCGCCCGGGCCCTGCTTCGATGAGACAAGTAAAGTAAAAGTGAAAGAAAAACATTTTTTCCTTAAAGTAATGTTTCAGATAAAAGCATCTTCATGCTTTTTTAGCTTAAGTTAGATACATACATTTTGAGAATTCAACAATTCTCACTAAGGCTCAACTCAACTCTCAGCCTGAGCACAACTTTCTTCTTGCACTTTTTACATTTACATTACTTACAATTTATCTACGTGTTACAACCACGAGATTTTTACCAATTTTTACAAGCTCCGCACTCCTTTTTTCTGCGAGATGGATTTATTTTTCAGTTTTCTTCAATCAACTTGCTAGTCCCAGGAATTTGTCCGCTTCACTCTTTTCCCGTTTTATTTACGTTTCCATTACGATGTCCACGTTGCAGGAAGGAAGTGCTTGCTTTTTACGTCCGCATGATCCTATCCCGGGCCAGAGCCTACTTAAAAGTGGGAAGGATGGAAAAGGAGAGGACTTTGTTTTCGTCCAGCGGAAGTGGATTCACAAAATACTGTCACTTTGTGGATAAGGCGAAAACATCCGCGATATAGAAAAAGAATATTATGTGAGTAGAGATTTTCACAAAAGGAACCGAGTGGATAATGAAGTAAAATTTGTTGTAGGTCGCTCTACATTTTTTGTGCGAGAGAGCAAGTGGTCTGGTAGTGAAAAACACATTTATTCACTTCAGCGTTTTTGCCGGTTGTGACCTCACTTAAAAGAGGCAAAGAGGTAAAATGAAATGACCAAGCGGCGAAATAAGCCTTGCTCGTGCTGTATAAAGCCGTAACTCTGAGACCTGCCACTGACATGTCAGCAGCGAAGAAAGCAAGTAAAGAGAAAGGAAACGAAATGGAAAGGACATATTCTGAGGAAAGACTGAGGAAAGCACAGCTGCGAAGCGATGCGATCCTTTAAGTCTGGGCGGCGAGTGTTTTAAAAAGAACGCTATGTCAAATCAGGGTTTCTTTCAAGATTTACTACTTTTTAGGGGAAATCAATCTTGAAAATTTCCAGTTGTGTCCGACCACAGTTACATAAAAGATTTTCATTGTAAAAACTTACTTCCTTAAGTGGAAATGGAGAGAAAATAAAGAAAAACAGGATTTTTTAGAAAAGGCTTTTTCATGCACGTGTCTGTACAAAAATCCACTGTAAGGATAAGGAAGAGGAGGAAAATAAATTTTCTTGAAGAAGCTTATTTTTTATCAGGATTACCTCACTGATGTGAGTGAGCATACTTAAAAGTAACACATGGGCTTTGCTAGCCACAATCCAGTCATAAAACTCACTCAATGGTGATTAAGGAACTGGCAAGAGTTCGCCTTGAAAAAACGGAAGGATGTAACATTTCACGAGACTACACAATTTTGTTTATACTGTGCCATTATGTGGCTTTGTTTGTGCACCAAAATGCATCGGATTAATGTTAAGCTGCCACTGACTTAACTTTATCGAGAAACATTTCGTGGCAATTAAATAAGGCTGAACCAAATTAAACAATCCATCATTCATTTGTTCTAATCTTGTCTATAATTATGAGTTGGTGAATACAATTTTGCAATATTCTAAAAAGTTACCTAAAAATTCTCTCCACATTTTTATTCGTGCTACAAAATGAATGGCAGGCTATATTTTTAGATAAGGCTACATTTTTTCATTCTTCTCAAGTTTATGAATCATTTATATTCAAGGAAAAGAAACCCGTATCTACGTGTAGATGAATTAGATCTACACAAAAAATGAAAAAGTCATTTACATTTTTTATTGTTTCTGAAAAGCTAATTTCTTTCTTTCTTGAAAAAGTTTAAAAATCGCAGAGTTAAAGAATGAAAATGAAGAATAAGAAACTTTACTTTTAAGGTTCTATTTTTTTGCCTCTTTATACTCACTTTTCAACTCCTTTTCACTATTCTTCCGCTGGCACAGTTAATGCATTATTTGGAAAGGTGCATTGGATGAAGTAAATTTTGTGTCTGCCTACCTCCATAAAAAGCGTATCACAACACAAATAAATCACTTCAGGTTATAATTTTTATTACTAGAAAGAATATGCATATATTTGGTGTCTGGCCTTTTCTAAGAAATCCACTGTTTTATGATACACTCATTTGAGCAAGGAGTTAAAAAAAAGTGAAGTGGCTTCTCTTGACTTGACTGCAGTCACAATTTCAGAGTAACCTTTTTATTGCCATGTAACGTCGAATAGTCGAGTAGCCCAAAGAACTTCAGCTTTCACTCAGCGAGCGATCAAAAAACAAAAGAGAAAAAGAGACGAATGAGTGGGACACGAGATGGAAAGAAAAAAGGAGCCTAAAAGCCTCTCTGATGAAATCATTGTTTCCAGGCAGGCGGAAGGGGCGAACGTTTCATTTCAGTGGAAGTGGAAGGAAAGGAAAGAATTGCACTATTTATATGAATTCTTCATATTTTCTCCTATGAAATGAATCCAGTCACTTTCTTTTCCCATCTTCTCTGTTCCTGGTATTATCCAACTGCCCCTCGTAGTATTAGGATATTACAAGTATTATTGGTGCATTTATCATCATAGAGGAAACACTGTTGTAATAATCACGAATTTTTTCTCTTCCTTTTGTTTTTCTCGAGTTGACTTTTTCATCCGTTCTTATAGTGAACATATGTACATACGTATGGTTTTCTATGTACATTCTAACTCATTTCTCGTGAGAGGGGTTCCCAAATACGCGTGCACAAATGCACACAAACACATGAACTTTTTTTTAGTCTAGCATTTCTTTTTGTCAGGTTCAATATAAAAGCGAATAAAGATGCATTTAATATATTTTATAGCGCACACTAAATCTAAGAAAAGTCAAACGAAAAAATAGAAAGCCCTTCGGTTATCTTTTTAGTTTTGTTTAGTGAATGAAACTGTCTACAAAGTGAGCACAAAAATAAAGCTTAATCCATTTTGCTTTTATTTTTATTTTTAACGCATCGTATTGTATTGTCGTCAAAGGCTTATTAAAAGTGAATTGGGATAAACAAAGGAATGAAAAAGCATACTTTGAGGAAAACAGGAATATGAAATTTAGTATTTGTGATTGAAATGGGGAGGAGGCAGAAACAAAACAATATCAAAGAAAAGAAACAATTGAAAGAAATGAAAAAAGGAAGATCAGGATGAACAAAAACAAAAAGAACGGGACGGAAAAGAAAAGCAATCTAAATCGGATTTTCGTTCCCGAGCAAAACGTAAGTCAAGTCGACAGACATAAATCCCCTCAAAATACCAGGTCTCCGTTCACTTCAATACAGTAAATATAATCCTACGAAAATAAAGAACAGATACACTTTTATAGACAATGATGATAAAAACATGTCCTTGTTTTATTTATATTATTTTATTTTGCAATTTATCCAGGTGGAATATATTTTCTGCAGACGTTATGTAGATTATTATGATTTGGGTTAGCAGTCAAATGAGCTTCATGTTTCCTATATTAATAGTGACAGATGACACAATCCATACCAAAAGTACTAAACTTTAGTTTACTTTTATTCAATCTCTGCACTCTGCACTCACAGACTTGCGTTTAAGTTGAACACAGCATATAAAATTGTTATCGTTCTTTCTCATACGCAAAGCATATGGCAAAGTGGAAAGTTTTAAAAATAGACATAAGAGCAGCGTGAACTGAAATGTGGAAATGAGATAGAAATCAGTCTACTTAGGGAAGTTTTTTGATCTCTCCTCCGATTATTTGTTACTTTTTAGCGCTTTTCCATGTTATCATCAGGAGTTTAAAAAGAGGAATGAGTGACATGACAAGACGTATTTAGATTTGTGCTCGTTTTCATCAAAGAAAGATACCGAAGTAGCAAGCAAAAAGTAGAAGAGATTGAGAGATATTCACTATGTTTAAACAGTAGTCCGTTTCCTTCGGAGCAAGAACTTTCCCTGAGAGAAAAAGCTTTAGTTTATAAAATGTGATACATATTGCTAAACAAACACTATAAAATAAATGAACTTAACTTGGACTGAAATGAACTCGAGTGAGTGAGATGTAGTAGTGTAGCAAGACTTGGTAGCAACTGCAGCCCGTCTTTCTTACGTAACAGTTACGTGGGAGCACCCGTTTCCTGTCAGTCAAAATATGAGGCAGGTTATAAATATACTGTCGGGGAAATGGCATTAAAAGGTGTAGTCTTTCTCACAACGTCTTTTTCTTTAATAATAATAATAAAAATAATGATAAGTTTGAAAAAGAAACACCCTCCTCAATACTCTTGTCAGTCAGTCTTGCTGTCTTGTTACATCACTTTCCTGGTGTAAGAGGAAGAAGAACCGAAATAGAAATAAATAACTTTTCGAACCTTTTCTCTTTTAGTAAGCTCACGTGCTCTGTGTGTGGAGCGGTTGAATTTTCTTTTTTGAAGGGAACACTAAGCGAGCAAATGGTAATCTCGGAGTGATTGTTAGAGAAACACACAAATCATGTTACTTGTTAGACTCTGTCTCACAAGGAGAAAGAAAAGAGGGGGATAAGGAGCTGAGCTGTCAGACAAATCAAAAATGCGTTTTTAAGGATATTGGAACATTCACCACACGCTCACGGTAGTCTTCGTCATGTACATCTTGCTGACTTTGATTTACACGCACTGCGCATTTACATTAGGTAAAACATATTTTCCAATATGTTTAAAAATTCTCA
Organism: Cyphoderus albinus; assembly: GCA_021029165.1. NCBI lineage: Eukaryota > Metazoa > Arthropoda > Collembola > Entomobryomorpha > Paronellidae > Cyphoderus > Cyphoderus albinus. The sequence continues at coordinate 8,048 of VYYJ01005929.1, forward strand.
TCTCAAAAATATTGAGAACAAAGTGCAACTGATTTTAATGGGATTGTGTGTAAAACCCTAAAACCTGACTTCTTTTGTGGAAAAACAAATTGGCACTTTTAGCCAGTACAGAACTACCGCACTCCAGTTTTAACGAATCTTTTAACGTTTTTAAATGTATCGAATTTATTATTTATTCTCTACTATTATTGATTGAGCAGGGTAAACCCTCATTAGAGTTTGAGTTGAGACTAGTGACTATGCTTATTAACGTAGAACAACTTAAACACGCCAAGAGTAAGAATTCAGGTCTAATCCGGTATAAAGAATTTCAAATAGTAAGGGCCATAAAACAATAAACTTGAAAGTGGTAACAGAATGTTTGCCTGTGCACAAATTTTTATCACTTTTTGACATCGCATGACCGAATGCTATACAGCCTTTAACTGAATTTTATATCCTAAATTTAATAACTACTAGGAGGCATATCCAGTAAAGACCAAGCGAGTGTAATATCATGTAAATGTAGATGCTATAACTTTAATAAGCTCCACATTATTATCCAGACAAGAAAAGAAGGATGCAGAAAGCATTAAAAATTTATAATGTGCCCGTCTTGCTTCACTAGACTTACACTTATACTTATATTTTACCCTAGGACTCAAACAAGTTTAATACAATGCAATTATATTATAGGTATCTTTTAAAAAGCATCCTGAAAACGGAGAGAGACACAGATGGAAAAGTTTTATGATTTTCGTAAAGATTTTAACGAAATGCAGGATCGTGTCGTTGTACAATTTCTGGATAACATGATATGATACACAGGTACTAAAATTCACGGTTATGCTACAGTTTCAAGGAAGTTTGAAAAGTCTGTAAAGTCTTTTTCCGGTAACTTTAGAAAGAAGGCAAAACAAGGTTTGTTTAGATTATGGCTACGAAAAGGTAAGTTAATAGGAATAGGAATAATGTCTGAAAATTTAGTAGAAACAACATGGAATGTTGTCGAGTGTAAAGAAAACTTAAAAATACTGAAACTGAACAGACTTTGCATGCATGCCACTGAAAAGTGTGTGGTCCCTGTGCGTGTGTGCGTAGTTTAGTTACACTTTTAGTCAACTCAACTCCTTTTTCTTTTATATCTAAAATGACATAAATAGTGAAAGAAGAAAAAATCCACCGAGTTTCCTCTTCTCAAGTTTCTTCAAGAAAATCCGAAGGAGGGGAGGAGGGAAAATATTTTTATGTCTTTTCCTTCCCTAGATTCTCCAGCTACTTAACTAGTCTGCTCCACATGAGTTTAATGCCGCTGCCACCTTCNCTTCCCTAGATTCTCCAGCTACTTAACTAGTCTGCTCCACATGAGTTTAATGCCGCTGCCACCTTCTCCCTTTATTCACCTTTATTTCAGTATTCTGTACAGGTCGCACTTATTATAGCGCGCTCATAAAACTCTAATGCGTTTTATGAATTGTACACAAACTCCTGTTACGTTAGTTAAAAACTTTTATGCAATACAGCTATAAGCAAACATAACTTTTAGAATTATAGTACCTGAATTCATATAAATACAGTACAAGTGAAACTAATATAAAATGCACCTTTATTACCACCGTTCATTTGTTATACAATGAATTCCCATTCGAGAAAGAATGCATTTTCGCTTTTACTGCAAGGTTTTTTTGAAGTTTCCTAATTTGGAGAAAAATACAATCGATAATCCGTTTGTATAAGGTATGTGTTATGTACGTGCGTTGTGGTGAGTTGAGTTTGAGCTATCTATGAACTATGAAGGAATTTGGTATTTTATAGGAATGTCTATTTATAGCTGTGGTGTGGTGGGGTCACGAGATTTAATGAACGTAGGTGTACGAGCACATCTGTTCCGCGTATTGGATTCCTTGCGTAAGTAGGAAAGCTTCACTTTACCTAAGAAGCTGAGGTGGTTGAACAATTATCCGACTCAAGAAATTTTTTGTCTAGTAGAATATTAAAAGGCGAAACCATTTCATTTTCATTGTTTGATATTATTTAAGAAGAGGTGAAACTCAAGAATTTTCCCTAAGAAAGAAACTTCTCGGAAATTGGCTTTCTCACTTTGCTCTGTTCTGCACTACAAAAGCGGATGGAGGAAATTACAAAGTTTTTAATTAGATTTTTAGAATGTTCCTTTCGTTTGTGGACTGGGAAAGTAGGT
>VYYJ01005930.1:0-10225 GCA_021029165.1 Cyphoderus albinus
GAGGTTCCCATTCCTGTTTATGTTAAAGCGTAACGCCCTGCTAATGTTAAAGGGTGGGTAGGTAGGTACCATTTCGAAGGCGTTACGCGTTACGTAATTTGTGAATCGCCCCTAATAGTGAAATGTGATCAATGCCAAGAAACATTTAACAACCGCTGGTACCTAAACAGACACCTTGTAAATAATCACGGATTGGAAAAGAAATTCGTCTGTGAATATGACAATTGTGGACAGAAATTTATTAATCACCGGAACCTCACCCGACACCAACAAATTCACCGTAACCAGTCTGACCGACCTTTCTTATGCGACCTCTGTCCAAAAAGTTTCAAGCTCTGGGAAATTCTTAAAGCACACAAAAGAAAAACTCACAGAGAAGCGGATACAAATCTGAGCCCAGGCCAGGTTAAAAAACAACTTTGCGACTTGTGCGGCAAGCGGTTCCGAAACCCCTGTGAGCTGCGGGACCACAAAACTCGAAAACATGGAGTGGAAAATGTGACGAAACGACATGGAATAGGGCAAAACAGAATCACTTAACTAAATTTGCAGTTCAAAATATCAGATCTTGAAAATGAATAAATATGTTGACAAAAAGAAAAATGTTAAATGAAGTGCAGTTGAAATAGCATTATAATTTTTTTTCAAATGCTTCATGTCAGGGATTTATCAAATATCTCATTTTGTTTCAAGAATGATGATCATGATCATGCCAGTTTCATGTAAAATATTAAAAATAAAAACAACCTGGTTGCATTAAACAATTGCAAAAATAGCAATTGAACGTTACCAGTTATTTTCTGCATGGCAATTTACTATCAAACTGAAATAATATCACGGAACAAATTAATTGGAGGTAGGTAAAAAATCCATTTTAACAAAAAGATCGTTCTTATATATTACTTATTATAATTATAAATTTGTTCTCGGTGAATATACAAATTCACATTGGTATAAAATAAGACCTAAATAAGAGTGCGGATATGGAGGCAAATATCAATTTACAATTATTCAATTCATTAACATCCATCACGACATTTTGAGGCTTTTTCATTATATTGCTTTTAAATAATTTTTTTTATTGTTATTTGTTTTCAAATTATTTCTTTTCGTACATATGGCCAATTAACATAATATCTTCAACTGAAAATAGCTTAAACGTTATAAAACGTCAGCAAAAAAAGAATTATGATTTATGAATAATCTGTTGGAAGTAAATGCATCTGTCTAACTTTAATTATGGCATTGGATTTAGCGTAAAATGTAGGCAAAAATATGAGTCACAATTTAAACTTTAACGATGCTTCTCGCCATTTTATGGAAAATTAAGTACACGTTGAGTTTAATATTTGCAAAACACATTTTTTAAAGTTAGACAAAAACAAAAACTAGTATTAAAATTTGCACTGCCAAATTTTATATTTCAAAAGTATGTCAAAGCTGGAGAATATTAATACGTGTAAACAGAAACAACAACAACAATTTTAATTCTCGTCAGATTTCTCGACCTTCTCAATTTTCATATATAAGCACTATTTTTGACACTATGTTTCATTCTCAAACTCGCAGTATATTGACTAATACGAATATCGTGATACCAAAAAAATCCCACGATGTCACACTACCAAGTATTATGTATTACTATACTGTTACCAATAATTCTTTTTGGAAATATGGAAATAAAATCCATAGGAGTTAATGGAAATCCAATGAGAGCTCCAGGTAAATTAGTTTTGCAAAACTTCTTTAGAATGGAATGAAATATTTTTTGCATCTTTGTTTCAGACACAATCCACGTAGCCCGAAGTATTGGAAAGGCTTTTTGCACCGTTACTGTCAATTCAACTGTTCGCAATGGAATCATAGATGAAGGTTTTCGGTGGAAGTTTTTCGACGTCTATGTTGATCCCGTTTTTCGTAAGTTCCAAATTATGTATTACTATTATATACTTATTATTATGCTTTTTGCTTTTTATTTATAAATGGTATTGATTATTTAATTTTAAAGGTACTAAGTACAGACGTCTAATCAAGGCATCAATGGACCAACTACAAAAAATTCTTCCATGTGTGATCTTTAAACTCTGGCCAAAGTGGTTTAAGCCACAGTGGGGGGACTATGTGCACGTTGAAAATGGGACAGGCTGTTCGTCACACGTTGGCAAAGTTGGAGGAGGGCAGGTTCGTGAATTCGGGACACCTAAATGGACATTATATAAATCTTAGTTGATCTCATAGTTACACTTTTTAATTTTAGAAACTGACTTTGCAAATTCCATCGTGCCTTGTGAAGCCCGTGGTATTACATGAGCTTCTGCACGCACTTGGCCTTTCTCATGAACATCAACGACCGGACCGCGATGACTACGTGACCATTCACGAAGAAAATATCCAAGAAGAATACAAATTTGCTTACGAGAAATTGAACCCAAAGGATTGGACAAGCTACGGAGTCGTCTACAATGAAAGAAGTATTATGCACTATGACTCTATTGAATTTTCAGTTGACGGCAAAAAGCCCACTATTACCTCAAAGGTGAAAATTATTGAAACGTTCAATTTCTAACACATTAAACACTTGTAAGTAGTTGTTCTATGGTTTATGCAAGTTCTTTAATTTTTTCAGCGAAACATTACTGTTGGGGAAAGCGACGATCTTCAGGAAACGGATGTGTTGAAATTGCAGAGAATGTACAATTGCAGTCAATAGAATTTCGGCCCAACCGCAACAAAAAATGTCTAAGTTTAACTAAAATTGACATAAACTATACATCTGTAACTTTAATTTAATATACTGCATATAATCCGTTTTATTTTGCGAGTAATGGGAGCAAATTTATTGTCACAATGTAGAAATAACAATAAAATAAAATAAATTAAACATGAAACAAGAGAGCTATACTTAAAATAATTGATGCCGAAACATTTTATGGATCGCATCCACAAACGCATCACTCAAAGTCAAGGAAAATTTTCATCCTACAAGGATGCGACAGATACTCGTCTGTAGTCACGTTTTTTCTCCAATTAAATAGGTATGCGGGATTAAAAACTTAGCACAGATGTTTAATATTCCATGCAGTAATGTAAAAATAAAAAATGCTGTTTAAAAATGTTGTACATAAACTTTGTAAATAGATTTTATTTTAATTTTGCGACACACGCTGTAAATATAGTGGACAGAATAAAAGAAGTGTTTGCAGCAGACAGAAAGTAATTTGCACGAGAAGAAGAAATTGGGTTCATGTGAAAGTGATAAATGGTAAGAAGACGAGAGAAAAAGAGGAAAGAGAAAGATGAGAGAAGAGGCGTAAAAGAAAAAAAAATAGAGACAGAATAGAAAGAGAAGAGGATTACGGATATGGCCACGATAGAATGTTACAGTTACTTCCGGGGTTAACAATTACCACACTGCGCCTGGTGGCGGTGGTGGAAGACAAGCATAACCAATCCAAGGGTAGTGAGTGCAGATTACATCACCCCCTGCCGGTGGAATTGGTGACAGCCGTCCTGCCAGGCCCGGCGTTGGGCGCTGGTCCGGTCCGTAGAGACCCGGTCGAATCGGTGACAGTCTTCCTCCCATGCCCGGCATTGGGCGCTGATCTGGTCCACCCCCTCCGCATAAAACTGAGCAAGCCCAACCTCTGCCCCCTCTGGAACCACCTGTGAAAATGAATGGGGAAACAGTTAGTTTTTGATTGGTTTGAGTAGTTTAAAAACAAACTGGAAGAAAATTAATACGGAAATTGATATCCATACTTGTATACTCAACAGTAATGAGGGCCAGGAATAGCCCGAAATAGAAATATTTCTGTTCCATATCTAGTTACTCAGGGTTGCTTGTTTTTCCTCTTTGATGGTGAAATTCCTTCTACTCACGTAACATCCTCTGCGTTGTAAAAGAAAACGTTTCTGTACCTACTAGACAAGTATTAACCGACATAATATGACATCCTTCCTAAAGGATAATATAAAATACTTGCTTTGACATCACGTCATAGAAATTTTATTACCAACTTAATTATAGTAAAGTGAGGTTAATTGTGAAAGAACAGCTAATATCGAGAATTTTGCCGGTAAATTTTTATGGAGCAGCAAAAGTTTATCACAAAGTACAAACACTAAAAACGCAAATTAAATACTTATTGAAGATAGCCAAGTATATAAGAATCGTCTTTACGTTCATACATACTTTAGATAATCCAAAGACTAGTTAATGCATTAAGGAAGAGGAAGTCGATGATGCGTACAAACACAAGTGGTGCAAATTATTATTCAAATTATTATAAATGGCTACATTTATTACTCTACACAATGAAGAAAAAACTTATTTGGGCTTTTTTGACTTTTTATTTCGCAGGCAAATTTCTCTGGGAAATTTGTAACTGTTATATGTATTTAACAGTGAGTTTATCACATTTGCTGTTAACATTTTGTTTAGGTTTACAAATTGTTGCTCCATTTTATTGGTGATGAAAACAACAATACCGTTTCTAAAAGTGATGTTACCAAACTTAGTTTTCTCTTTTGTCAAACAAAACTTAAAAAACAACCACAAAGCTTAATATGAATTGTTTTTGCACAAATTTTTATTTTGTTATAACCATCAAGCATGTAGAAACATTCTCACAAAAATTGAAGATGTTTGAAGTCGTATCCGTAATTGTGAAGAAGCGTTTCAGAAAAGACATCTTGTTCACAAGACGCAAAAGTAGGAAAAAAATAATGAATGTATATGAAGCTTCTTGAGATAGTGTGGTCACATATATCCTGTCATGTTCCCCTGCTTCAGAATTTCTAGTTTGAGAAACAAAGCATTTTCACGAGAATCTCTTTTAGATTTAAAATCATGACACTGAAATTTGAAGGATTTCCTCAAAGTTTCGCCATTTCCAGAGATTCAATTAAGAACACAGAATAAATTTAATTCTCAGGACAGATCATCGTCTTTGTTACTCTCAGCGACGAGATATTTGGATAATGTTGGATATTGGAATGCTTAAGAAAAAATAAATTGTAAACATAGTGCGGCAAATGCTTGCTAATAATTTTACTGTTTTAATTTAAATGCGTATTCCTGTGCTAGAGCATCAAAAAATATGCATTTTGTTTCAATTCATTTCATGGTGGTATTAATAAAAATTACCGAGAATGTATCTGGTTCAATAAATTGAAAGCGTTAAACATCTATATCAGTAAAAAATCGACCTTGTTATATTAAAGAGTTCCAAAAAATTGTTACCAGTTCAATGTCAAAACAAAATCATGTCACGGAACAAATTAATCCGAAGTAGGTTTAGTTCAATTTTAAATCATACATTTCAACAAACAGCGTTTTATGTGTTTTAATTATATACCCCTCGTAATTTCATATACGAATTCACATATTGGCAAAATATTAAAATGGTAAAAAATAGTACGGGTAAAGGTAATATATTTATTTACACCCACTTGACCCACTACAACCTTTTGCAGCATCTGCCTGGATTTTATTATGACATTCGGTTTTGCAAATAAAATGTTGACAGAAATTGCTGAGTCACAATTTAAATCTGTATTTTATGTACGTATTTAGTTATATATTAGTTGAAAAAAATGAAAGATGTTTCTGGCCATTTTATGGAAATTCAAGTTCAATTTTGATTTAATATTTGCAAACCATATTTTTATGGGTTAACCTAAAACAACACAAACAACTTATTAACATTTTCACTGCCAAATATTATTTTCCAAAAATATGTCAAAGCTGGAGATTTTGTGAACAGGAACAAAAAGACTTTTCAATTCTTGTCAGATTTCACTCGACCTTCTCAATTTTCATATATAAGGACAATTTTTTTACACCATGTATCATTCTCAAGCTCAAATTACATTGATTAATATTAATTTTATGAAACATTTTTATCCTGATCCTGATAAATTTCCACGATGTCGCTCTACCAAATTTTATCCATTACTATACTGTTTCCGATAATTGTTTTCGGAAATATGGAAATAAATTTCGTCCGCGTTAGTGAAAAAACGATGGTACATTCACTCAATGATGACACAGGTAACTACAGCTGTATAATTTTAAATCAAAAGAACTATTTTTTCCCCATAAAATAATTTTACATTTTTCTTTCAGAATCTCACATAAACCCCACAACCGAAACCCACAATACTGGAGAGGCTCTTTGCACGTTTGCTGTCGGTTCACATGAGCGCAACGGAATTATTGGTAAAAAATATAGGTGGAAATATTTCGACGTCTACGTGGATCCGGATTTTAGTAAGTATTATTAAACTAAGTTAAAATATTTTAACTTTTGCGTAGCTTTGTTTAATGTGAATTTTATAAATTGTCTTTATTTTTTAAGGTAATACGCACAGATATTTAATCCAGGCATCAATGGACCGACTGAAGGGGGTTCTTCCATGTGTGACCTTTAAACTCTGGCCGAAGTGGTTTAAGCCTTTATGGGGAGACTATGTGCACATTGTAAACAAAACGGGTTGCAAGTCACCCGCTGGCCGAGTAGGAGGCGCCCAGGTAGTAACTTGCAAGCACCAATTCATAGAAGCGTTTTATTTGACATGCCTCATTACTGAACATTTTGTGTTTACTTTTATCTGCAGGAATTAAGTTTGCAAATTGCAATGTGCATGACGAAGCAAACTGTTTTGCATGAGATGCTCCATGCCCTGGGTCTCGCCCATGAACACACTCGGCCTGATCGTGACGACTACATAACTATTCTTGAAGAAAATATCATACCGGGACAAGAACATAATTACGCGAAGTTGGATCCGAAGTCCTGGAGTACCTACGGAGTCCCCTACAATGAAAGGAGTATCATGCATTACCCCGCCATCGGATTTTCCATCAATGGGAAACCTATCATTATTTCAAAGGTAAAATGTCAAAAAAAAAATAGATTAGTTATTAGAATTTATTTCAAACTTACATAAAATTGTCAAACTCGATTATTTTTATTTAGCGTAATATTACGCTAGGCGAGAGCGAGGATCTTCAAGAAACTGATGTGTTGAAATTGCAAAGAATGTACAACTGCTCTCGATAAATGTTAAACGTCATTTACAAAATGAATACAATACATACATATTATGCAACATATTATATTATACACAATATGATTTTACTAACTTATAATTAAAATAATGTAGTCATTACTATTGTAGACTAAATCACGACAACAAGCGTCACTCATGCTAACATGGACATATTTTCATAGATGAGGAAATTCACGTAATCGAAAAATGCTTCATAACAAATATAGAGCTGTAACAAGTAACGCCAAGCAGACTTTGCAGGTTTACAAAAGTGGGATTTTGCTAGACAACTCAGTTAATACGATGATGATGGTAATCATGATAATAACAATTGTCAGATAAAAAACCACTCCAGTAATGCGAGAGTTTGAGCTTCCAAACTATAATTAAACAGTGACGCACATTGTATTTTGCTTCACAAACCAAACCACACGACAGAACAGAGAAAATATCTATTTATAGTATACATCAAATTGACAGAGAGAGAGAATTTTGACGTCAATCAGGAAAGAAAATTTCAGAGAAGAAAAGTGAAACAGTAAGAAAGAAGGAAGCGAAAGATAGAAAGTGAAAGAGAAGGAACAAAAAAGGTATCACCATTTGTGTTTAGTCAATTGTGAAACCCAAGAAGTTCAAAATCATGTGGCCGATAATGAAACGTATTTGAAAACCGATCATCCTCAACCGTCGAAAACCCCTGGTGGTGGTGGTTTGAGATTGGGACAATGCCAACCATACACGGGATGCATGGAACAAAAGCCTGCTACTGGATCATACCCTTTCCGTCCTGAAACACTGCGGGTGTTAAAGGTTATGTCACCTCCACCCCCACCCGAACCGCACAAAATGGAGCAGGCCTGTCGCCTGTTGCTGCCAAATCCTAATGGATTATTTTAATAATAATGTTAAATTTCAACCATGATTGCTACTACAATTTCAAGTGAATGTTGTCAAAATTTGTTACCTGCAGTTCCTGGTAAAGTTACTAGGACAGTAAGGCAGGCCAGGAGGACCCCGAAATGGAAGAGCTTTTGTTTCATTTCTAATTAATCCGGTTGATCTACATGGAACAAAAGCCTGCTACTGGATCATACCCTTTCCGTCCTGAAACACTGCGGGTGTTAAAGGTTATGTCACCTCCACCCCCACCCCCACCCGAACCGCACAAAATGGAGCAGGCCTGTCGCCTGTTGCTGCCAAATCCTAATGAATTATTTTAATAATGATGTTAAATTTCAACCATGATTGCTACTACAATTTCAAGTGAATGTTGTCAAAATTTGTTACCTGCAGTTCCTGGTAAAGTTACTAGGTCAATAAGGCAGGCCAAGAGGACCCCGAAATGGAAGAGCTTTTGTTCCATTTCTAATTAATCCGGTTGATCTCTCTCCGAGTGTCTCTCTGGGCGTTTCTTCTTTGAAGGAAAAGTTCGCTATACCAAATTGGTTTCCACTGAACTACAAAGAAAAGTACTTTTGTATCTGGCATCCATTTAAGTAAACAATTAATAACATCCAATGTGCACTGACACAGTAATTTGTTACGATGTATTAAAACTCGAACCCGGAAGCTTCATTTAAAATTAAACAAATTTTTATTACCATTTTAATTACAAGAGATTGACGTTATTCGTAAAGAATAAATCAGACGAATCTTAAAATCACGAATATCTTCACTCATAAATAATTCTTAAATAATATGATTTTATATTACTGTAGTTTGACTGACATGCATTTTATTGTAACAATGACAATACCGCTGGTTAATGACTTTTTAGGTATTACCATACTTATGTGTACTTGAACTTCGAACAATCAGAAGATAATTCTTATTCTGTATGGATATAAACAAAAATTATAAAAAATTCATTCTGCCAGTTCATTTAACAAAAATATGTCTTTTCTTCACGTACTTACCCCAAAGAAAACTCTTTTCATATCAAAAGACTTTCATGTCATGAAATAATGATTGCATCAGAACACCACGGAAACTAATCGAACGAACAAAGGTTGACTGTGACTTTATTTTCGTTTATATCATGATCACGATGACTCATCTCACCCTGACGCTTTTTGTCTTTACAGTTGGCTGGAAATAGCACACTCTTCAATTATCAAAAAACTTTTGTTTTCAAATCGGTTGTCATTGTCATATTATCAATTAATTTTAAGAATGAAGAACCTAGCATAACAAAAATATGTCTTTTCTTCACGTACTTACCCCAAAGAAAACTCTTTTCATATCAAAAGACTTTCATGTCATGAAATAATGATTGCATCAAACCACCACAGAAATTAATCGAACGAACAAAGGTTGACTGTGACTTTATTTTCATTGATATCATGATCACGATGACTCATCTCACCTTGACGCTTTTGTCTTTGCAGTTGGCTGGAAGTAGCACACTCTTCAATTATCAAAAGACTTTTGTTTTCAAATCGGTTGTCATTGTCATATTATCAATTAATTTTAAGAATGAAGAACCTAGCATAGAATTTATTTGTATTATGTTTTGGTGACAAATAATCGCGTAACTAGTCAAACTGTATATATTATGGGACCGAATATTATAAAAGCCTGTAAAAGTTCCATACTATTGACTCGATCAAATGAAATAAATTTATGGTGTTTTGTTATTAAGAGCCTAAAGAACAAAATTAAATACCTCTGTATTAAAGCTTATATTTTGCAATTGGAACACAAATGTATTTTCTGGACAAAATCCTTCGTGTGTGTTTTCTGGTGTGTGTAATTGTATTTGCAAAAATAATTGTATCGTTGATGCATTCTCATAAATTACATTGCTGCAATTCAAGTACCGGAGAGAACTAGAACTAACCCAACAAAAATAAAGCTTAAGCTTATTGATTTTTTAGCAAGACGTGTTAAAACACATTTAATATGCGTATTAAAAGTTTAATGTAATATTTCCATTGGATCAAACGAAAACCCCGAACGTTCTATTTGAAATCGGTGCATGTTGTGAATATGTAGAGTGCAAAATATTTTTACTTTTTTAATACAGATATCAGCAATGAAGCTCGTACTTACCTATATGCAGCAAGCCAAGTTTTAGACAATACATAATTGAGACTTGAATAAAGTGGCAAGATTTGAGTAGCCGATCGATTATGAAGAGATGATAAATAAAAGATAAAGTTTCACCGTCTTT
>VYYJ01005931.1:0-10222 GCA_021029165.1 Cyphoderus albinus
GCCTCTGGTGCAATGCTAAACAATGCAAAACAAAACCTGCGTATTATTGCATCCCTGGCGTTTATTTATTTCAAAAATCATGAATATTCAAATTATGATAAGCAACGCATTTGTGTCAGGTGACCCTCTCCTGTGCTTCTGCAAGGCAAGGTTTATATTGAGTGCTGTTGTTAGCAATTCCCGGAAACTGCCAAACACAAATTGACCACACTAAACAGCAGCGCAGAAGATTTTCTTACATTCTTCAAATCACCATGATGCATAACTGAAAACCGTGCTTATTTCCTTTTCTTCATTCAATATTATTTCGCATTTTCATTAGTAATTGAGCAAACGTTTGTTTCATCGACGTAAATACAAAAGATGCAAACAAACACATGAGTCGACGTTTGCGTTTATTGTTTAGCACTTCAAAATTAAACACTGCACTTAAGTTTAATATAAAATCGTGAGACCAAATTTTGAATTTATAATTATATGGAGGCGATGAAATATGAATTGGGTTAGCTTTTAGCTACGTTGTAATTAAGCTTGTTGATTTATGCAATTAATAATAAAAAATACTAATCTAGTTCGTTCATGTATGGTAAGCAGCAAAACAGCAATCTCATATTGCGTCGTAACTAATGTAAAAAAATGACTAGTCTGTGAGTAGGTTTAAACAAAAACGTTTTATTTTTTATGTAATCATACTATCATCATTAATTAGTGAGGAACACGTAAGAAAATATTTTTTTGTTTTGACAGAAATTATATTCCAACTGGAGGATTTTATATTTAACTTCAAGTAAATGAGGCGATTTCCTTCGCGATGAGACTATTGGAGTGGTGCGAAAAACAATCGGAAGATAAAAATATTTATGTGCAATGATTGCCCTCATTACCTGATTGATCACAATTTATCATTATTTGTATAAAACGTACTTCACATTTTTATAAAGTTATTTAATATAACTCTGCAAATGACACCAGTGCAGTGCAATGACAAAAGCCATCATGGCCCACCTCTATTCCACGAATAGTCAACCAAAATTTTCCGTAAGAAGCTTAGCGCTGTATACAAAACAATTCACAATAAAAGCTATTTGTGAATACGAATTGGATATTCTTTGCTTGTTCAAAGTATTACAAATTGAAGAATGCGACATCAGGTGGCAAAATAATAGAACAAATTTGGTGTTTATGATCTGCAGATAAGGGTTTTCTACAAAATGAATGGTAGTGCGATGATAAAGAGTTGAGTAATATAGTTATAATGATGTATTTGCTGAATATTGTAAACATATCATTAATCTCAACTATACATAATAAGCCGTAGTTAAGCACAAAGCTATGACACGTAGATTTATTGAACACTATTTGGTTGCAACAAAATTCGCACACTACATTATTATGCTAAACAATCTCAGGCTTAATTTTCGCATGACTTAAGCAAGAGCAATACTAAATACAATTATTGACACCAATGCTTACGTCACTATGTCGTAAATTCTTTAGAAATATATACTATTGTCAGAAGAACCCCATACATCGTAAAGGTGTTAAACAATAATTTATCGGGACAAAATTCACACAAATGCACATTTCCTTATTGCAAAGATAAACTTACATTAAATACGTAGTACATAGTTACTTTCCTTTAATTTTAATTTTTTAGAAACAGCTCCATAAACAAAATTCACTGTGGGAGAGTTAGCTGAAGTGCATTTCGCCACAACACATATTATTGACATTACTTTTATTTCCACGCACTAACTTTACAAAGGTATACTTTATTGGGTCCCATTTGCATAGTTTTTTGGCTTTTTTTGTGAAGAATTAATGGATGTATGTATGTATCTTTGGACGTGCTAGAACAACTAGTGCTTTAACATAATGCTCCCTCAACCGAATAAGCAGAGCTAATTTTAAAGACACAACTGGAAGCATTTCGGAGAACCTGCAAAATAATTTAGCATCCTGAGAACGAAAATGTCTATAACGATGTTCAAACTCCACCGCATTTGAAATTAACAATCAAAACCTGTCCTCGTCATTTCTGTAACAAAACGGAAAAAGTAGTAGTGACTCATTGAAACGAATCAGATTTTGAATTTTGTTCGTTTTCTCATGCAAGAATAAAATGCTCAATGTTGTAACTTATAGAACGCCACTTTATGTGGAAAAGTTGTTGGTGGTTCTTGACAGGCAAGTATTTCTTGCGCCTTTAGCAATGTTAGCCAGTGAGGCAAATGCATTTGGCGGAAGTTAAAATGAAATAAAATAATTACTTTATTATCTAGGTATGCGTGGAGTTGAAACTTCTATGAATCATTTCTGGAGATAAATAGTAATTTGTTGTAATAATTATTTTAAATGAAAACCATTTATGAATTGTCAAATTTGTTTCTATTTCACCCTTACCAGGTTTTTAATACATTTCCATATTTAAATAAAGACAAAAGCCATGCAAATATCTAAATATGCAAAAAACAAATTTAGTTATTTTTATATTTTTAACCCAACTAATGCACTTTTCTGTCTCTAAGAAAAAAATATAGTTTGTTATTTTATAACTTCATTAAAATGCAGGATTCGCCTCCGTCTATTAACAGTGTTGACAATACATACTGAACAATCCTTGACCACACAAAATTTGATATTCCCAGTTCGTCGTATTTTAATCGGTTGAGCAAATAAATGTAACTAAACACATTCCTTTTCACTTTATTTATATGTGCTCACGATGCATTCTCTCGCCTCTCCGATTATAGAACCAACTCGCTGCTTTTACTATTGACAACTTTTAAGCACAAATTGTAATAGTAACAAATAAGTCCATTTAAATGCAGGCTTAATCTGTTTGAAACTGTTTATTTTTTCCAATTGGTGGGCACTTCATATCTACTTGGGATATCAGTATTATCGAGTTAAGATATACCTAATTAATAATAATTCTGTGTTTCGAATTACAACGGGAAATAATCAATTTTGATACTGTAATGCTATGAGGGCAAAATATTCAATAATAATATTAATTATATTTTGCTTACAATTTTGATGAAACTTTTGCACACTGTTTTCATTTGTTTGTTTAGAAAACTAATGTAAGAAACGTTTACAGTGCACACTAAATCAATGCCAACTAGTTATGTTAGCTTGTCTTGTTGAATTTGAAGATTAATTTTGATTCAATAAATTTACAAAAACAATTTAATCATTTTTAACAACACTTCGGTATTATTCTCTCAAATTATTGTCTCCAGTAATATCTGTATCTGAAAAGTCATATTAACTTCGATTTCAATATATTACTTCTATTTTTTGCAATCAATTAAAATTAACAGGCAAACTTTTAATTTACTATTATTTTTTAATTAACACAAAGACTCCGTGATGTGAGTACATATTACAACATATGACAAACAAGGCGCTCTACAGAGCCGTCCTCGTCTGCCCGTAGCCCAGCACAGCAACAACTCTACATGATATAATATTCAATTAAAAAAAATTTAGGTGATTTTTTTGTTCAGTGGCATGAAACACAAATCGAAACGAAACTGGAGATGTTTATGTTCGGGATTACTTTTAATTAACTTATTCATCACAATTTATCATTATTTACAAATTATCTACATCATATTTATTTATAAATATTATATAATTTAAGTCTGCAAATTGCACTGCAGTGACACAGCTTTCGTCGCCCACCCGCGCGACCGTGACTGCACACGAAGTCAAACAAAATATTCCGTAAGAAGCCCAGCGCGGTTTATATAGGAATGTATTGAAACACAATTCACAATTAAAGGCATTTGTGAATACAAATTAGACATTTTTTGATTGTTCAAAATATTAAAAATTAAAGAACGCGACGTCATTTAATAAAATAAGAAGCTATTTCTGCGTTTACATTTATAACCAGATATGGTTTTGATAAAATAATGTGAGACTGAAGTGTTAAGTTGAAGCTTGTCTAGTTTACGTTTAATTTTGATTATGAGTCATCAGGATAATGAAGCTGATAAATGATAATTAATGCTGCAAATCTCTACATTTTAATCGATTTTTCATAGTAGTCACAATGTACAATTACAGCCTTTTGTTTTAACGCATTTAAATATAACATTTATACGCATTTAATATTTTAATAACAGTTTAAAATATTCTCAGAAATGTAGCAAAATATTTTAAAATAATCCAGATCGGATCATACGACAAACACAAAAACGAATCATTCGCGTATATGTAATGTAGAGTTGACGGTGATAATTTTCAACTATGAGAAATCACAGTAAAGAAACGGAGAGAGTATGACTGAAAAATTTTGTAAATTAAAGCAGCAACGGATAACAAAATAACATAGATTGATATGTAGTATTTAATTGATTTGTAAAAGTAGCATTCAGCGAATGAAGTTTCTGGTTACAGTTTAACCGTTACGTTGCATTGTTGATTTTCAGTCAGAAGCCGCTAAATTACTTATCGTCTTGTTGTTGAAATGATTGTACATCATCCTGGTTGATTTAATTCGGCAATTGAAACCAACTTCTGGTCGCTGACCGAAGATAAAATAAATAAACAAATATTACCTTCTGACTCCTAAAAATTGTAAAGCTAATCTTTATTTCATTGTTAGAACTTACAACGGATCTTTCTGAACACGTAGTTTCTTATTCAAGCCATATTGTTCACACTGTACAATACAAATTGAAATTACATGACCTGTAATCTAGCAGGAATAGTTTGAATGATACTACTACTGTAAACGTGATTTAAGCAGATTAGCATATACATATTATTAAAAATACTCACTAAGCCCTTGTAGCGACACAAAACTATGGCGCAAAGATTTGTATGACGCTATTGAATTTGCAGAAAAAATTTCAAACTATGTTATCTAGCTAAAAATCCACTGTTTAATTTTTGCATCACTTGAACGATACTACCATCATTAGCACAGATTTGTAGGATGAAGTTTAGCTAGATTCAGTTGCTCCAGCATTAAAATGTTTATGAATTTAGTTTGTGATTTCTCTCTATACATTAGCTAATTTCTGAATAATGATTCAGAACGGTCACTGAATAATACTGATATGTAAATAGTGTTATTTATTATGTAAAATACTGATATTAAAAGCTCGATGTTAAATTTATCACCATCTGTTAAACATTTAACATCAATATTGTATCTGGTGTGGATTAAATATTGTAGTAAAATTTATTCCGAGTTCGAAACGCACATAAGGACAAAATACATTCATCAGCATTACTCAAAATTGTAATGTAATGGGTATTAAATATTAGGTAAGTTACAAAAATTATCTCCCCAGAAATAATTAATTATTATGAGTAAAAAGGCAGGACACTTCAGCTAATGCGTACATACTATGGTATGATGAAAAGTTTAGCCATCAACAGAGTTACTTTCTGTAACATTAATCAATTAATTTTTAAAAAATTAAGTGAATAAAGACTTAATTGAGAAAAAGAGGTGATTCATTTCACAGCGAAATTGTTTCAGTGGAGTGAGGAACAAAGTGACAAAGATTGAAAAATATGAGATGTTTACCTCGATGATACCTTTTGTTAGTTAAATACCAGACCGTGGTAAGAGCCCAGGTGCAAATTAAACAACACAGAGACACAATACAAAACAAAGGCATTTGTGAATATTTGATGTTTTTGTGTATTTGTTTAAAATATTACAAATCCAATAATGCGTGTACATTAGTCAGATCAGTAAACACAATTGTGATAGCCCAAAACTTCTAATGACGACAATGAACTGATAATGGTAATTAATATTTTAAACCTTCATTAACCACTTTTTCGTAGTATAATACTTCTTTTATATTATATTATATTATTGAAAAGCATTTTTTCATAAGCTTCAATTTTTAATTACAATTTATGCTGACACAATTTGCAATTAATTTTTGCATTAATATATTTTAATTGCCAAGTTTTATTAAGTTATTAAAGAATTAATTTCATTTCATTATATTCAATTGATCGTGCTTATATTATTAAAATACAGTAATTATTTCGATCCTCTATTCCTGCTTCAATTACGTTTCCTCATTTCCTTTGTGATTTGGCTTATCTTTATCCTTCCATCTTTCAGACTGGTTTCTGTGTTTTTTTGTGTTTCTTTATGAAGAGCTATGAGTTGTATATGTATATATACAACAATTGCTCATTTAAGATATTACTCATTCAGATAACAATCTCAAACTGTGCAATAAAATATCTAAACAGAAACAACTTTGTAATTATTTACCCGTCCGGAGAGCGAAAATGTCATCGATGACGTTAAACGACAGCTATTTCTAGTTGAAGCTAACAATCACAACCGGTTATTTTTTGTAATTCATGTAACAATGTATAAACTGGCAATGACTCACTGAAGTGAAATTAGGCAGAGACACAATTTTAATTTTATTAACTTCCTTATACTCTCTTATAAAATCATCAATCTTGTACTTATAAACCATAACTGTACATTTAATATTTGTTGCAAATTGCAAAATTACTGTAACCGGCAGTTTATACTTTGATGATGCTTTAATTTTCTGTTTACGCTAATGACCATGATTGCGATAATGTTTTGAACATCATGGTTGAAGATTAGAAGAGAAAATGTTAACCGAACCCAATCATAAATTCAGGGAGTAAAATCCAAGAATAGTTATGCTCCAAAGAAAGTAAACAGAATGTTATCGGCAACTACTCAAAATTTTATTTTTGCTAAAGTAAGTAATGTGTTATTAAAAATATCAACCACATTGGATATAAACTAAATTTAGAAGAAAAAATGTAATTCATCACAAGCAAATATTTCTTTGCGCATTTTATCAATGTGAGTCAGTCAACCAAATGCATTTGACTGAAATTTAAAATAAAATAAATTTTTAACTTTATTATCTAAAGTAGATATGCTTGGAGTTGAAATGTCTAAGAATTCAGTTCTGGAGATAAGTGGTTTGTTGTAAAAGTTAATTTCAATAAAAAATCTCGATTATGTATGTTCAATATATATATTTTTAACCATTTTGTTTAACTTCCATAATACGTAGATATATAAGAAAACGATGATTTGCTTGAAGTAATGGTCTATTTACGTGAAAAATTGTCCATTATTGAGAAACACGAAAATCCGCCAAACTTTCCCACCTTCATCCTATAAAAAGATTCTGGGCTGCGTGCAAATGTGGGTACCGTAGGTTGCAAAATTGCCCAAAAACCCTGCAACAGTTTCACAATCAATGGGAGAAATTTTCTTCCGAAACCGCGGAGTCTTCCGGAAAGTATATCATGAGGCGACTTAAATAAAACATCCGCCATGAATGTGACAACGGCGTTTACTCCTCCATCACATGCTGATGATTAAAGCTTATAAAATTTCTTACAAACTGCCATAACAGATTCTTCTGTCTAAAAATCAATTTCTAACAGCAGTCCGAGTCATCGTAGTTCCTCCTTACTTACAAAAATAATTGTACGGAAACGTTCACAATTATAATGCTATCATAGCTCAAGCCTATTTTCTTTTGCTGTTCTTTAATTCTCTAATTTCCCTTTGTCATGCAAGATAATTTTCTGATTTCAATTGTAAGTGTTTTGTTTCGTTGGTCCAAATCAATGACATGTCTTTGTAGCACCAATTTTTATTGTTAACACATAAATGTCTTCAATTTTATCATAAAACTGTAACACACTTCCATTCATACAAACATGCCTTTTATCACTTCATTCATTCTCAACATTGATTTCAGTAATGTAAGAAAAAAATAAAACAAATTCTGGGTGTCAAAAAACGTTTTCAGCTATCAATCGCATTATTTCAAGGAACGCTATCTTGTGTAAAGTTATTTACTCTCATTGAAGTTCATGTTGCATCGAACGCATTTTTTCTTTTATAATTCTGATGAGCTAAATATAATACGTATTCCAACATTTCATAGTCATAACATATGTACATATAGAGGATATCATGACTCATGAAGTTAGATGTGCAATTTGAGTAGTATGTGAAGATAAGAATGTCCTTAACAATATATTAAAATAATCGGTCACATGAACATTACAAGTTCATTCATTCCCATACATCACATGAAAATGAGTCAGGCGCTGCACTGCCATGAAGATGTTCAGTTTTTTCAACATTTTCTTTTATATTTCTTCTGACACTCTTCCTAATAACTTAGCGCATGCGAGTGACAGAGTAACTAACTTTCTTTCTGTAATTAATGTTATAAAATAATAGCAAGGGGTACAGTAACAAAATGAGATTTCTAAGACTTTATCTAATTTGTGCACAGATTTGTTTAATTATTCCTTTCGTCACTGCAGAAGTAGCAGACTCTGATTTGTTTCCTTATGATACTTCTGCCGATAGGACTTTTGCGTTCGGAGATGACGCCTTCAGAAACTACAGCTTCACAGAGCCGTTCGAATTCAGTTTCTTTAATATCACATACAAAGAAGTTTTCATTAGCGGAAATGGACAGGTTTCGTTTGGACAAGGTAAAATTGAATTATAATTCATAAATTTAATAATACGAAGCCGCATTTCTACATCTGCACACGTTTATTTTTATTTTTAGGAATAACGGCTTACACAGCCAACTGCTCTTCCGGAAATGTGCCAATGATCATGGCTTACTGGAGTGATGCAATTGATGGGGACGGGGGAGAACTTTTTTTCCGGGAATCAATTGAGAGGTCGCTTCTAAATCGGGCGGCTCGAGATGTCCAGCAAGCTTTCCCGGAAATGCGCGCAATTTCACTGAACTGGATGTTTATAGTCACGTGGAAAAATCTCAAGTTTTTCGGCTCGGACAGCAATGACTGTGAATCAATTGGACCTTCCAAACGAAACACATTTCAATTGATACTGACCACCGATGGAACTCACTCGTTCGCCTTAATGTACTATAACAAGATACAGTGGGTTTCTGGAACCTTCAGTAATGGCAACTGTGAAGGTCTTGGTGGCTTCGCTGCGAAGGCCGGTTTTGATTACGGCGATGGCCAAACTCTCTACACTGTACCAAATTCCTGTGCGCCAGGAATTATCAATATTACCCAGTCTAGCAACATCAATCAGCCGGGAAAATGGGTTTTTCGGATTGACTCAAACCTAAGAACAGCGGAGTGCAAAGAATTTTCCGATCACGAGAATGGTACCAAACAAAAACTGAAATTGACTCCGGCCGTCGTATCCTACATTGGAAATATTCCGTTGAAACTGGAAGGTCCATGCGTTCCAAAAACCGCTCGGGTTTCCTGTGTCTACCACGATCTTGAAAATTTAACGGCCGTAATTTACACGGAGGTTGAAGGAGTCGTGGTTTTTGGTGATGATGATGATTTGAATAATGTCACTGCTGCATTGTGTCCAATGCCTTATTTTCATCACCTGGGTAGAACCAAAGTGGACCTGAAGCTGACTCCAGACCCAAATCACTCACCGGAGTCTGTAAAAATTTACTCGGGATACCTTTACGTGCTGAATGACAGGATCGTCGGTGACCACTTGGAATTTTCACTGAACCACTCAGATTCGTCAATAAATGTCCAGTGGGATCCGGGATTCTTCGAGGTTGAGCTAGGCTATCTGGAGAAAATGGACATGAAAAGTAGACGCAGAAAACGGTCACTGGAGCATGAAAAGATGGATTTGCATTTGGAAAGTCATGATGGTAAAGACTTCAAAGATTTGGGAGTTCTCAAAGGGGGCATTGACAACAATGGGAAATTTAGTGGCAAAGTCAACCAGGAATTGATGGACAAACTTCTAGAGTTGGAAAACCTTGATTCTATGATGGTGACATTGAAGAGGTCTGCTGAGCGCGACAAGCGTCAGACTGGTAAAATTCCAATACAAAGAAGCTTCGCTCCAGCGGCATCAAGTCAGCAAAGCAGCACGGATGGCGTTTGGAGCAAGATGGGCTCCCATCTCAAAGAAACCACATCCAAAGTTTTCGACTTTGTCTCACGTCATGCCTTGGATATACCGAGTCATTTAAGGAATGCTCCAGACTATCTTCGAATCAGATTTCCTGGCCAAGGTCACAAATACTGTGAAGAGTGGGCCGAAAGCGAACCAGTGCCAGACGCCAACGCTGTGAGGCCCTGTCCCGACACAAAGAGACGGGCAGATGAAGACGACGATTTTGAACTCGACTTGAACAGCGATCTGGAATATTTTCATCCCGGGGCAAAATGGTCCTATAGG
>VYYJ01005932.1:0-10222 GCA_021029165.1 Cyphoderus albinus
TCCTCCAAATAGACGTCAGACTTCATGGTGCCCTCCATAATGAACGGCTCTGAAACATTCCCCATTTGATCCAAGGCTTGCCAAATCAGATATTTTGCGGGGAATTTGCTCTTAGTTACAATTTTTTCGGACGTTGGTACTTCATTTGGATCCGAGCAGTGATAAAACTGCTGAATTGGAACTTCTTTGGGATCTTTAGTCACGTATGTCTCATCATCTATTATCAAAATTTTTCTCAAGATTTTTTTGCGGAGGAGAAGAAGACGCGCCATCGCGGTTTTTTCCTGCTCCGGACTATGCTTGGCAGCCTTCTTTTTAGCTCTGGCACGAATTCCCAACTTTTAAACTTTAATTTAACCAAGGGTCGATTTGCGTAACTTTAATTTGTTTCGCTCCAGCGCGGACGGTTGTAAAAGGTTTCGTTGAGAAACGTTTTTTCACACCTTTGACCTTTGGAAGGTCATTAACACGGGATTCTTGCCGAGACACTTTTTGAAACTTATCTCATCAGAATCACCGCACGTTTGTATATATCTGCTGATGGTCACTCAATTTTAACCCTGCGCGTTGAAGTGTAGCCACGCCTTCTTCTTGTCTTTGTTAAACTGATTTCTGTACTTCTGAATTACTCGATTCTCAACTCTTTACTTTGCACGCGCGTAAGTTTTTTAAAAGTCATCGTGATTTAATGAAACTTGGTGGGTTAGTAGAACAAACTATTCTCTACAAGATGCATTTATTGATATTTGTGTGCGCTAATTATTTCGCGCTGTATTCCCATAGTAGTCCCATCGTCACTTCCTATTGTACAGTCTTTATTTAGAATACTGGATAAGTCATAAATTGTTTAATTCTACAAAAGTCTGCATTTCACATTTCTCAACATTTCTTACACCTATAACGTAAAAAGATTTTTACAGTTAGCTTACCAAAACTAAAACTCAATAATATATGTGCCGGTCTTATTAACAAGTTGATATTATTCATTTAAATCCGCTCTGTGTATGATAAATGAGAATGCGCAAAATATTAAAAATGTTACCGGCAGAAGTTTTACTTACTAAAATTGAAAACTAAAAGTCAGACCGTATCTATGTTGAAAAATAATTCAAGTTTATTAATTTAGATTGTAATTTCGCAAAGGCTCCGTAACCGACATGCTCAAATATCGCAGCCTCTCGTTACAATGATGTTGGTTGGTCATCCTAAATAAATATTAAACATCATTGGCAAAAAGCAAGTACATAGCATATAAAAATAGCCACCGTGGAAAACCATAACAAACGTGAAGCTACTACACAGCAATACAACATATATAAGTACCTCCACATAATCAGGGGTTATATATGTAGGTAAGTATAAAGCAGGTAAATACAGGCATAATGTAGAGGTACAACGAAATAAAGAACGATGAAAATATTGAGAAAGCATCCGATGCATCAGCATCCGGTCTGGACAAACTCTCCCTATCCTTGCATTGTGTAGGCAGCTAAGAAGGCATCTGTTACTTGTTTATGTTTTGTTTACTAGTTTACACCTCTATCTCTTTTTATTTTTAATCGTTTTATCACTAAATTATAAAACATTCCCGGGTTTGTATTCGCCGACATTTACAATCCGACATGGGATTTCGTCCGCGTCAGAAATGGTGTGCCTTTTGCTACACAACATTCAAAACAAGGACTAACCTTATAAGACATATAATCCGTCACACAGGGGAACTTCCATATCATTGTAATATTTGCGAAAAAAGTTTCACGTCCATTTTCTCATTAAGAAGACACCGGCACTTGCATGGGGAGGTACATTTTTGCCAGGTTTGTGGAAAACAGTTCGCAAGGAGGTGCGACTTGATTTTACACCAAAACAGCAACCACCCACCGAAAAGAATATTTGAATGTGTCATGTGTGAAAAACAGTTTCAATACAATGGGAATCTTTATAACCACGTTAAAACTCACACACACGAAAAACCGTATCAGTGCCCAGTTTGCCAGAAATGTTTTGTGAATCGTAAAGATAAGAGGACTCATCTTGTAACTCATGATATTGCACGACCTTTTAAATGTGACCAGTGTGAAAAGAGTTTCAAATTGAAGTCAGCTTTGAGGATGCACAAGCGAATTCACAATAACGACAAACCTTTCAGTTGCGGCATTTGTGAAAAGCGGTTTTGTCGTAGTGGTGAACTAACGTCACATTTTTCTACTCACACGGGAGAAAAACCCTACAAATGTGACCGCTGCGGTAGACGTTTTGCACACAAATCTGGCTTAGACCATCACAAGCTTGTGCATTCTGATGAAAGAAATTTTAATTGTGGGAAATGTGAACAAACATTTAAATTCAAGAGCAACTTAAAATACCATGAAGCTATTCACTCTGAATTAAAGCCCTTTCATTGTGATCAGTGCGAATATTCCTGCAAGTGGAAGGACGCTTTAAAGGCACATCAACGAATGCATTTAAATATCAAACCACACGCGTGCATCTTCTCTGCTAACCGTCGCTTCGCGACATTTGGCAAGCTCAGTCGTCACTTACGAGTTCACACGAAGGAACGGCCTTTTAAATGTGGACGTTGTGGTTGGGAATTTGCAGATACTAGCAGTCTTGGTCGACATAAACGTAGCGCCCATAAAAGCGGACCACCTTTTAGATGTTCTCTTAATAGGTGCAAACGAATGTTTCCGGATTCACAACAATTGGATAGACACATCATCGCGCATTTTAATTTCAATAAATAATTAATTCCGTTCAAGTTGATTCTGTTCGAGATGATAATTCTTATAATCCGACTACACATCAATATAATTGTCCCGCCTACCTCGCACTTCAAGAAATTGTAAATAATTATTTAGGTTGCGTTGAATATTACTAGAGAACAATATGTACACAAATTTTATAATACTGGAAATACGTTTCTATTACATAAACCGTTTCAATCTCAACACATTTTAATTGAGTGCATTTAATGTAAAAGATTTTAGCTATTATGTATGTATATAAAGAGAGAATTTTGTTGTGTAATTTACGTAAATAAATAAACGACGTGGAGAGCTTAAATTATAAATTTCGCTATAATTTACTATATGAAATAATTGCAAATTTGTATGGAATTTTGTTATTGTTTATGATTATGATTTATTCAAGGATTCTATAGTATATGTTGGATTTCGAATGAACTTTGAATTTGAACATTTCTATTGCTGTTGGTGGGATTAAAGGATTTGATGTTCAATCACACAAAACTTTATTACCTTTCTTTCAAGTAAAATATCACGAAGTTGAGGAGAATCTTCTGAACTAAATAAATGTTTGATCTGCTGACTTTATACGTAATGTAGTTTACATAGCTTTGAAAGTTTGAAGGTTATGATTCGCAGAATTATTTGATCTTACCTTTGACAAACTTTTTTATCTGAAACCAAGTACAATCAAATATTATAAGTCGTTCCCAAATGTTTTGCATCAGCTTGTACTAAAATCCATAAAATTAATATATGAATATTATTTGTAGCAAAGTACATTAAAAAATAGAATACATTAAGTGTAAATTACTCAAAGCCCGTACAAAAAAGTGAAAAAATTGTGTTTATAATCATGAGGCACAAAGTGTAAAGTTTAGGAATTCGGCGAGTATATGCATTTATGTTTGATTAAGTTGCCAATTGATTATTGAAGTAGTTAAATTATTCAATTGTTATCAACTAGATTAACTGTGTCGACGGTGTATTATATTATAAAGTACTTTTAAGGGTTGAGTCTACGTTTTACATTTTAGTTTAGTTTATTCTACTGGATAGTTGCAAATTGTTTAATTCTACAAAAGTCTGTATTTCACATTTCTCAAGAATTGTTGCGTGCGTAAAAGGATTTTGCCATTCGGCTCTCATTAAAGTTCTCATGCAAGATAGCTACATACATTGTGTTCATTGACAAGAAATAAAATAACATTTCCTTGCCTCCTAGTTGCATGACATGCAATGATCATTTTTTGCAATATACACTGAAATTAACTCATGTCCGGAAACGCGGCAACCAAAGTCAAAGTCTGACTGACTTAATCACAATAATCAAGTGTTAGCGGAGCAGGACATTAACCTCCCAACATTTTAACCCCCTACACCTGAACCATCCTAAGCTCGCCAACACTTTCACCGCCCGTTCTAATATATGGAAGGAGTTTTGACTATGCTTTTAGTGCAACGTTTATGGTAATGAAGCTGAAACTGCGCTGGATATACCACAAACGTCTCAACGATTTTATGCCACTTGAAAACAAGAATTTCGGTTAGGGTCGGGTTTTTGGGGTGAGCCGAATGTCAACAATGTATATATCATTCGAAAGCACTTGAGGAGACGAGTCGAATGGTACCCCTCCCGACCCTTTTTCATTTATAACTTTAGGTTAGGTTTGAGGGCGGAGAATGGAAATCACTATACTTAACGGGTCGGGATGGGTTTCTCTTAACCGCTTGGTTTCCGCAATTTCGATGGATATAGGCACTACTCGACGAGAGCGTTCGAATGACATTTTGCAAGTTGCAATCCGCCAACGGGCCTAAATCGCGTTTTGTTCCAAAATAACAACACAATACTTAAATAAATATATCGTAATCAAATAAAATATTCCGTAAGTAATACAATACAAACGAAAACTGTAAACTGACAATCTTAGGTGGAGACATAATATGACTTTCGTAAATACTCCATGAAATCAAAATCATCTAAAACCATAGTGGAAACTCCTTCGATAATATTGGGAAAGGGTGGTGGGCTACGGTGTAGGCGGGCTTGGGTGTAGGACGGTTCAGGTATAGGGAGTTAAGGTGGAGGATTGTTAAGGTGGGATGGTTAATGTCCCCAACCCAAGTGTTAACATACGCATATTCGGCATACTAACCACCATGTGGCTACTACTATCAAGCAAATCTACGTTATATACATATGTATGGTACATATAGTGCATAGGTAAGAACATTGAAATGATGCTGACGATGAACATTGTTGAAAACTGATGCAGCAGTTGAACTGGGGAAAGCAATAAATATTACCCCTGCGACAGCGGCAGACTCTTCCTATTCTTGCGTAGCATTGAATAACAGAGGAATCTCAGAAACCATCTGTTTTTTGCTTGTTTACTTTGTCAATATTTTTGTACCTTTCATTTTTTATTTTTAATCAGTATTCAATTGAAGGAAAAAAGCAATCACTGGATTCGAATTTACGGATAGAATTAAAAATGGGATTACCTCCATGTCAGAAAATTTCTGACAGAAATGGTTTGCTATGCAACATTCAAATCGGAATCTGACCTTCTATCTCATATAAACAGTCACACTGGGGAACTTCCATACTTATTGTAATATTTGCGAAAACAGTTTCAAGTCAGCAAGAAGTTTTAGATGTCATCAGAAATTGCACGCCAAAGTTAACCGTTGTTCCAGTTGTGGAAAACAGTTTGCAATGAAGCGCGACTTGATTTCACACCAAAAAAGCCAACACATAATTCAAAAATTATTTGAGTGTGTCATGTGTCAAAAGCGGTTTAAGAACAATGTGAAGCTGGATTTCCACATTAAAACTCATACAGAAGAGAAGCCGTATCAGTGTACAGTTTGTCAGAAATGTTTCATTAGTCGTGCAGATAAGCGAAAGCACCTGG
This sequence comes from Cyphoderus albinus, assembly GCA_021029165.1. Lineage (NCBI taxonomy): Eukaryota > Metazoa > Arthropoda > Collembola > Entomobryomorpha > Paronellidae > Cyphoderus > Cyphoderus albinus. Next base: position 5,669 of record VYYJ01005932.1, read on the forward strand.
CAAGGCATGGTACTGCCCGACCTTATAAATGTGACCAGTGTGAAAACAGCTTCAAATTCAAGTCCAATCTGAGTAGACACAAGCGAATTCACAGTAGTAAAAAACCGTTTAGTTGCGGAATTTGTGAAAAGCGATTTCGTCATAATGACACACTAATTACACATTTTGCCACTCACACTGGAGAAAAACCCTACAAATGTGACACATGTGGCAAAGAATTTATACAGAAAACCAACCTAAACACTCACAAACTTGTACATTCTCTGCAAAGGAACTTTAAATGTGGAAATTGTGGGAAAGCATTTAAATGCAGGCAGCACTTACAAGATCATGAAGCGACTCATTCTGAATTGACATTCTTTCAATGTGATCAGTGCGAATATTCCTGCAAGATTAAGACCAACTTCAACAAACATCAACGAATACATTCAAATGTCAAACCACATGCGTGTATATTCTGTGTTAACCGTCGTTTCTTAAGAATGGGCGATCTCAACTGTCACATACGGGTGCACACGAAGGAACGGCCTTTTAAATGTGAACGTTGCGGATGGGAATTTGCAGATAATAGCAATCTCAAGAAACATACACGAGGCGCTCATAAATCTAAACCACCTTTTAAATGCGGCTATTGTAACAATGTATTCCGGAATTCACAACAATTGGACAGACACATCATCACGCATTTTAATTTCAATAGAAGATTAATTTCGTTCTAGTTGATTGTGTTTGAGTTAAATATCAATCTGACTACACATCAACATAATTTTCGCAATAAATGTCAATAATAATAATAATTAAAAAAAGGACCAACAAAATCCGTCGGCGCGTTTAGGCGGTACGTCGTGGCAAAGTTTTAAAGCGGTGTCCGATTACGTACTATAGCAAAGCTAGACATAGCGTTAGCCTCATTGTCTTATCGGCAATTGCCTTATCTTTGCTTAGCAACTTGACGGTCGTTGCTAACGCAGCTCCCTCAATAATTTAAATATAATAATAATTTTAGAAAACTTGTAACTAATTGTTCAAGTGTAGTTGAATATTACTTGAAAATAATACACATTTCATAATACATACTAGGAGTAAGTTTATATTACACAAATCGTTTGAATTGCAACACATATTAACAGAATTTCATCAAGGTAAAAAAATAAGCTAATATTTATATTAAGACTTTGTTGTGTAATTTAAAGAATAAGAAATACGTGCAGAGTTTAAACCATAAATTCTGCTATAATTTACTAAAATCACTATAATACTGCTAATTACTGCTATAATCACTACATACTAACAATAATTAATTAAGCGCGCAACCTCATTTTAATATTGACTAACTTCAGCACTATTTTTCTTCATGACAACGACAACATCCTCCTGCTTCGACATAGATAATAGAGCCATTATGCTATGGCTAACTAGCAAAATAAGCTCAAAGCGTGTCGTTTCAGTTAGCCCTAGTACTTTATATAGAAAACCTTTGTATCTCATTTTTATTTTATGGAAAGATACTCAGGATATCAAATCTCAAGCTACATGAAAAAACAATAATTAACATCTTCTGTAAAATATACATTTAAATATAAATATAAATTTTAAAAACATAATACATATATATTTTTAATATAATTGTATCTGCCCTTGTAAAATATACGTGAATCTGTAAACTTTGATTGACCGTGCACGGTGGCAAAATGGTCGATAATAAATAAATTACTTACTTACTGCTATAATCAATAAAATTAATGTATGACATTCATACTATAAATATTATTTGAAGCACAGTAGTTGTAGCTTACGAATAAAAAATAAATAAGTAAGGGGAAGTTACTCAAAACCTTCCCAAAATAGGGAAAAATTGTGTTCATGATGATGAGGCACAAAGTGTAAAGTTTAGGAATCCGCCGATTACGTACCTATTTTCTATTGAGTTGCTAATTGAGCATTGAAGTAGTTAATTTATTCAGTTGTTACAAAAACAATACTAACCTGTGTCGACGGTGTATTTTATTACCATTTACAGAGACGGGGAAGATAAATTATATCAGATAAAAGATACGAGATACAGATAAGATATATCTTTATTTTGCATCTTTATCGAACTGATTTGAAAATTTATCTTTATCTTTATCTTGATTAGGCGGATAGTTTATCTTTTATCTTCATCTTTATCTTGTAACCGCGAGAAATTTATCTTATCTCTTTATCTTTATCTTATCAAATTTTTGCTGCCGTAAATGAAAAACAAAAATTTTCAAGATTTTTTTTCTTTAATGTACACAAACACAAAATAGGTTAGTTTTCTAAAAAAAAATTTCCCGAGAGTCTGGTACCAGTTGACAGTTGAAGGAACGGACTCTGCCAAGTCTGGTGCTACAACCTCAGTGAGGAAATCGCACGCCTTTTCGAGACCATGACCAATAAATTGATCCCTTCTCCATTTAAGTGCAAACATTGTTGGCAACGATTCGTTGCTAAGAATGGCAAGTGTTATTAACATTTTGGTATCATTTCCCTTCGGTGTTCGTAGCTTTGTTTATCCGATTAGACAAAAAAATATTAATTTTTATTACTTACGCATATTTGTTTTGTGCGAAATAATATACAATTTATGTATTAGATTTTTTTAATGTTTTACCTTGCATTTTTCTTGTCAGGTTTAAAAAATTTATCTTTATTTTTTATCTTATCTTGTCGGATTTTAAAAATTTATCTATATCTTTTATCTTATATTGTAAAATTAGAAAATTTATCTTTATCTTTCTTTTTATCTTCTCCTGAACCAAAGCTTATCTTTATCTTGTTAAAAATAAGAAACTATCTTTATCTGGACAATTTGTTTATCTTGCCCATCTCTGACCATTTATGTACTTTTGAACGTCGAATCTAAAATCTAAGCTTACTATTTTAGTTTAGTTTATTGTACTGGATACTAGATAGTAGATAGTCGCAAATTGTTTAATTGCAAAAAAATTGCATTTCACATTTGTCAAAATTTATTTGGTGTAAAAAGATTTTGCCAGTCACTTCTCATTAAATTTCTTATGCGAAATGGCTACATTGTGTCCATTGACAACTAATAAAAAATATGCTTTTGCCCACAAAATTACGTTATTTGATTGTTATTTTTGTAGCTTTGGAATGGAAAATATCATGATTTCTGGCGGCATCCAGTGAACGGACAAATTTCGTCCTTCATACTACTGTTAATTGAACAATATATTTGTTAGTAAATACTAGGTACACCCGTAGTTTAATTTAAGAAACGTGTCAATTTGCATAGTGCTCCGCTGCAAGAGACTAAAATAAACATGAAGGTGTATGTTTACAAAATTATATTGCACAACCATAAACACATACATAATACAATGTACATTCGCTTTGACGTCTGTGATCATGATCATGCTGATCACCGTTTGCACTTCACTCGCAATCCAGGTCTGACTGACTGAAGGAGAATAATTAAGGGACCATGCATAAATTACGCAACGCTGGGTTAGCATGGGTAGGAATGGGCAACAGGGCTATCCCGCCTATGTTAAGCAGCGATACGTTAATTTATGAATGGTCCCCAAATGCTAACATAAATTATTTACATGCATAGTGTATAGGGAAATAATACTGAGCGTTGCAGTAAAATCATGAAGGTGTTGGGCAGCCCAACTTGGGCTGGTAAATATTACTTCTGTGGCAGTATCAGAGATTCTGCCCATTCTAGCATAACACTGCTATGATAGACGAGGAAGGCCAGGAACCATCTGCTACTGCTTGTTTACTTTGTGCAATATTATTCTACCTTTCAATGTTTAATTGTTAATCAGTTTTCTGTTTACTCAAAACAGTAATCACTGCATTTAAATCTGTGAATAAAATTTAAAATGGGTTTTCCTCGGCGACAGAAATGGTGTGTATTTTGCTACGCAACGTTCAAAAGGAGGAATAAACTTCTATCGCATTTGACCAGTCACACAGGGGAGCTTCCATATGATTGTAATATTTGCGAAAAAAGTTTCAAATCAGCGAAAATACTGACACGTCATCAAAAGTCTCACAGCAAATACAGCAACCACGCCATTCAAAACATATACACTTGTTTAGTAATTTATTACCAAAATGTTAAGTCTGCTAACGCAGGAATGTTGACATACACTCCGTTTTCTATTTACCGTCGCACTGAGTACTTTTCTTATATTTTATAGACGGAAGCATACAACCCACCCAGTCTTCACACAGATAAAATTTAACATTGTTTTAAATATTTTAGACACACGGATTGACCCTTATGATTGATTGGTTTGATTAAATAAATTAATAAATCAAGTCCATCGAAAAACGAGTGTTCTCTATTTACAGACGCACCCTGGTAATTCAGCTTAATTTTTAATTTCTGGAGCTCGCCAACCCGTTTGTTTTGTTTGTCTACAAAATATAAACCCCTCGACGTCTCTAAGATATCGAGAGAGGACAAATAGTTGAACGATGTGGAAAAAATTCTTCCAATTGTACAGTTCTAAAAATATCTAACTGTTCAAGAGGAGCGGTTAGGAAATATCTTTC
>VYYJ01005933.1:0-10222 GCA_021029165.1 Cyphoderus albinus
TATGAACGTCTTTTTCCAAATTCCCTTTTACCAGTGTCCAACCACGGCAACTGATTTCTACAAAATAACTTTTTATTGCAAGTCCTTGTTAAAAGGTTAAACAATGACCTGATTAACCCATGAGAAGCTCACGATACCGCAGAGGTGGCCAACACATCAAAACTTGGATACAAAATTGAATTTGATTGATTGTTAGAGGATTTTTCAGAAAATTTTAATTTTATTTCTATAATTGCATATTCTGGTGTGTGATAGTGGTAAATAGTAAAGAACCCGAGTAGCTTAATTGTTGTCTGTATAAGCTCGATAAATTAAAGAACAACAAATACTGTAAACAACTATTAACTATTTTAAAACAATTAAGAAAATACGAAAGGATAGAACCAAAATTGCAAAACTTTTCTAAATGGGTTATAGAAACTTTTCACGATTATAGCACCCTGGTCGTTTGGTTGTATCTAGAAAGAAAATGTATTTAGTTAGCCTTGACCATATTCACACAAAACTAAAGAAAAATCAAGTAAGTACGTTGCAATATTATTTTAATTATTTCACGGTCAACTTTTCACCTGTGTTTGCGGTCATCTTCACACTTCTCCGCATTCTTCCACAGTATCTATTGTTACACAACATAGAACATAATCGTCCTCATAACAATTGTCCGGATTATTAGTTTTCTCCTATAAAAATAAACAAATGAATTGGTCAACTGTTATAAAGTTTTCGTAATTAAACGTTTTTGCAAATTCCAGAAAAATAAACCCAAAACTTACGCAGCCTTCATCATCACAACAGTAATACACGCAATCGTCCTTCGTATGTGCTAATGGGCTTAACTTGCCTTTATCAAGGATTGTCCTGCTAATTTTTTCAACGCCTTTCTTGGTCATGATTGATGTTGTATTAAACGGGATACTCTGGGATGGTGTTGCAGTTAACATCAGACCAAAACCAATAACATAACTATCCAAATTCGTAAAGAAAATATGATGGACTTCATTTTGTCCTAAAAATGATTCTTCAAATACGAGAAGAAGGGGGAAAATTCTGCGTGTAAAATGAATTGAAATATGTAGTAGACTGACTGTGGGGGTAACATCACTCACTGCCAAATGTAAAATGATCAATGAAGATGAGAAAGAATTGAGCTTACTGTATTTCACCTATGTAGTTTATTTTAAGACCTTTCTGTTCTTTACCATTTACATATGACAAAATTGTCAACCCTTTTTGCGATTGAATAACCTAGCCCCAGACACAGACCATTATTGTTTAGGTAGCTGAAAATGTACTATTTAAGGTTAAAGTAAAATATCCTTTTTTTTGTTGCCACTGTCAGTATTGGTTCACAAGGAATATTGAGTTGTCGACAACACCAAAGCAGTGACAAGTCAGAAGAGTTTTTGGGACTCAGCAGAGACAATGTAACAAAGCAAGCAAATCTCTGTGTCCACAGGGTTTGGCTCAACCAAAATGCTCCTTTCGAGTCCCCACATTTCTCAGCAAAAGTTGCATAGTTTCTACCACTCATATCATCATTATCATACTAGTATGTACCATCTACTTTGTCGCATAAATATTTATGCACTGTTCAAATTAGCGTAATGTAGGGTATTAAAATTATAATAAATGTCTTTGATCGGAGTAATTTAAGTTGTAATGCGCTTTCATAACATACATATTTTTAGTTCATTTATTCACCAATTTACGTATATATTTTTTATATACAATTTCATAATTTACAAAACTGAATTAGAACTGATTCTTTTGAGTTTAATTGGAAGCAATGACTTGATTAACCCATGAGGTGAAATATGATACCTCTGTGTAAACACCGGGGAAATTCGGACGAGCGCATCCGTTTCCCCAGCTGACAATACCACAGAGCTGGCCCCCACATAACAGTGGACCTCCTGAATCTCCTTGACAAGCGTCCTTTCCCCCAACACCGGCACAGATCATTGAGTTGATGATGCTACTCTGTCCATAGGAATTTCTACAGTTCGCATCGGTCACGTAAGGAACGTCGACCTTCAATAGGCGACTGCTCAGTGAACCTCCCTCCCTCGTAGTACCCCAGCCAGCGGTCGTGGTCGTCGCCGTGGGGTTGAACCCAGCAGGTGCAAGTTTTGCAACAGCAACTCTTGAGTTAAATGTGAGAGGAGTATCCAACTTGATCAGGGATATATCATTGTGGTACACTCCACCGTTGTAGTTGGGATGGTTGATGATTTTCGAAGCTCTTCGAGTCTGCTCGGTACCCTCATTCCTGGAGATGTCATGGTCACCAGCGACAATGCTGTAAGTGCTGGCTGCGTTCTGTGTGCAATGCGCCGCCGTCACTATCCATTGTGAGTTCACGATGCTGCCCCCACACGAATGAGATCCACTTCGTTGAAGGCTAATAATAAATGGGAATTCGCCAACGCGGGCTTCAACACCACCAACGATGTGCGGGATGGAGCTGTCAAAAAGAAGTTCTGCGTCCGGCGCTGGAAGGGCTAAAAATTGTTAAGAAAATAGGATGAATAAATTGGCAAAATAATTTAGTGAAAATGTTTTATTCAAGAAAAATTTACCTGCGACTAAGCATAGCGCCGATAATCCAAGAACAGTAAAAATTGTGACCGTCATGTTTTTTTGTCAATTCCCAATCTACCAAAATGATTGTCCTCTGTAACGCTTCAGCTTGCGAATCTGATGATCTCTGCATTCCCCTTTTCAATTTGTTCCGCTTTTATATAATACATCGATTCATTTCAAATTGCACATCAGCTTATTATTGATTGATTATTAAATTTTGATGAATCTGTTTCGATTTGTATGTATTAAAAGATTGACAATCCAACAAAATGATATTGTGATTTGTGTAAAATTTCATATTGTTTCTCGAATCATAAAAAGTGATGGATTCGATTGGTAAATATTATGTATTTTATAACAACAATGTAGTGATGTAGATCCTTGATAAGATATTTTTGTATAATTTGGTGACATTTCAATAAGTGAGAAAATGCTTGGTACCGTAATAATTACGTAATTTTACCCAATGAGTTTTTATAAAAATAAGTGCCTGTTGTAAAAGTCAAGTGTGGTAATTTCCAGGCCACTATATTGACGTCACATGGTTTCTGAGTGTGTCTGATAAGCCTACGCGTGTATTTGTTTTGACCAGCCTGCACGCATTACAACAAATAATCACGTGATCAAGAACGGCAATGTACACCAGTTTATACATTATATACTTTAGATAAATTTAAATTTATAAATAATAATGCATCATTTAATTCGATGAATCACAATTTGAAGCATACATGAATATTACAAGTATCTTGGTGTCATTGTGGGTGACAGAACAAACTTTTTTACATCGAAGATAAACCGGAGTTATTCTATAAGCAAATACAAAGTGCAATTTTTACTTTGTTTGGTTCCACAAATGCGTTCGTTTTAAACCATGTTTTTTAGTATTTGGAATTAAAAAAGATTATATGATGAAGTTTTATCAAAATGCACAGAATTTTATGAGTTATTCCATGGTGTAAAAATCTCACTTTTCCATGTTGTAAAAAGTTGAAAATATGTGACCACACCACGAATTTTGTATTTGATAATGCACACAGTAAGTGAAATGAGTGATGAGGAAACTTAAACTGGTAAATTAAGTTTTAATATTCTTGCCAAAAAATCGTATCAGGATTGAAACTGTTTAGTAATGGAAATCCAATTATGTACACATTTGAATAAATTTTTAACATCAGTTTCCGTCCTTCTTAGCGACCCACTTCGTTTGGCCATCTTTCATCGTAAGGTTTGTCGCCTGTTATTCAAAATGTAAAATTATAATGAATTCTTCTTCCAATACTAATACGTAAATTTTTAAGGAAATTAAGCGAAATAAAATTTATTTAAGATAATTTTTGTTTGTTACCCAAATCAATACAGCGAAGACTATGCTCGAAAGAAAAATGCCGGCTACCATGCCAAGCGCAAAATATCCAGATTCAGTTGACAATATTGTACTAACTCCATGAGTTTCATTTTTCTTCATCTCCTCCAAAATTTCGCGTACTTCCGCATTAAAACCGGAGCATAAAGTTTTTACGACAGATAATGGCTTTTCGGGAAGTGGCATAGATTTTGAGTGGGGCCTTAGTTTTGAAGCCGTTGTTGGTACGACTTTCACTTCTCCACGTGGCCGTCCTTCTAGTTGTCCAAAGGTAAATGTTGCAATGGGCGCCGGTGAACTTCTGTTTGACTCTATTATGTATCCCAAATGACATTGGTACTCGACGAGGAAAATGTCAAACAAACTTCTGTAAGTGTTTTCTAGTCGGTGACAGTTGGAAGGGATCTCTGTGAGATTCAGTATTTCATAAATGTTCCATGAGATGATTATGCCAGGATCCAGCGCCACGCCATACAAACTTTTGAGTGACACGTTCATTTTCGCCACTCTTTCGAAGTGGCTACAGGTGGCTTCAATCGGCACGAAGTCCACCAGTATTTCCAAATCTGTGGTGCACTTTTCCTCATAACCCTCATCATCTTCGTTAATGCCATTGCACATCATGCTGGGTGTTGGAAGCGGCGTTTCCCAACGCCATCGACCACGACTGTCATTTAAACATGTTGTGTTTCCCATTCTCAACAAAACTTCAGTATCATTTTGGTACACTACAAAATATTTGTAGGTACGTATTTTGCCGATGTTGAATTCTTCAATTTTTTCTTGTTCCCTGAAATAGTCGATATTCCAATCGTATATAGTAACTGGGGCAATATTGGTTGGTCGTCTCCCAAATAAAACGATACGTACGAAAAATTACCGCAGTCGAAAAACTGGGGGACGTAACTCATGTTACCCTGCGTACGAACACCGAGGCATTTATATTTTATTTTCATTTCTCCTTTTTCATCTTCGCCAAAATATGGCATGCCATAAATTCCATGATATACAACATCCCCATAAAAGCGGGCAAAACGGTCCATCGGCGAAGATGGAGAGGGACAGGGTCCCATTATTGGAGGGCCTTCGGAACTGTTAGGGTTGCTATTTAGTACACAATCTCCTGTCTCTGTGTTCACCAGAAGCCTTCCCGAATCTAGGCATTTCCCCCGAAAGCAGCGCTATATCCATTCAACATATGTTTAATTTTTGCAAAGTAATAGTGTATTCAAATTAATGAAATGAATAGTGTTTAATAATTGATTAAATTATTTTGATGTAATACCCGTCCATCCTTTGAACAAATGGCGTCATTCTCATCCAGTTGGTACTTTTTTGTCACCGGACCTGCAGGCTCATCTGAATTTGAAACTTGCGTTGTAGGTGCAGCAACAATGTTGCATTGTTGTTTTGTTTGGATTATTGATCCACATAAGATAATGAAATGAATCAATAGCATTTTTACTTTTATATTTCACTAGAGATAATCAATTTTAGTTCTTTTACGGTCTCTGGGACAAATTAGTGTCCAAAGTGAAAATTTTCCGTTAACGGAATACAATATCTAAATGCGTGCATAGTTCGTTATTTCTGCTTGCACAATAAATGGGATTTGAATATTTTATTATTCTGCCTTTTACCCATATTGTAGCTAAGGAATGCATAGCTGTGAGCAGGAAATATTAGGAATCAAAAGTAGTCTACTACCTAACTTTTCTACAATATTTGTTTTTACATGTTATTTTTAGTCTTTTTAGACCAAATAATCGTCTTAACTTTAAGGGTTTATTATTATCATCCGTAAAGAAGGGTTCATATTGGACAAGGGAAGCTTCTCTATCTTGTCCTGTATATGACTGAAGAAAAATGTGTCCAAAAAGTCTTTCTTTAACAAGGGAAAATATTAAAACAAAAAATATATTCTATTAAATACATTATGAAAACACATCACAAGAAATGAAAACTTCTCGCCATTGGCAGTTCACACTTAATAATTTTATTCATTCAGGTAAGTTACAAAAAGTCATGAAATATTATTGTCCAAGAAATTGTGCATTTTGATTGGGCTAGGCTAATCGTAAACCTATTTTCATGGTAGGTAACCTACCGTAGGTTTATTCATTCACTATTCCTCGCTTATTTATTATGAACAAAATGTTTTGCATCGGAGAGACTCACGATAGTCACGAACCCAGAAAAGCTATGCTCATAACTAGATCTATCATCGATTTGTAATAAAGATTGAATGGATGGAACTGGAAAAATATGTATAAATAGAGCTTCATAATAAATTATAATGATGACAATAAACTCATAGTCAAACCCAAGGTCTCTATATTGCACGGAATCGAGGCTCAGGATTCAGCAGCCGGGGCAAAATGGTTCATAATAATGACGAAATGCAAATTGTTTAATATTTAACAAAGTTTACTTTATTTTAATTTATTTATGCCTGTGCGGAGTATCACTGAAATTCAAATTTAACTTCATCTGTTCTTTGAAGAGCAGAGTTTATGCGGTCCATTCCCAATGTGCTATATTTGAATAAAATATCCTACGAGTTTACAAAAAACGATAAACCAACCAGTAACTTTTTACTACTTTCATGTTGTACTTTTAAGTTGTTCCTCCTGCAGAAAATGTGGCCTGTGCTTGTCACATCTTTTCATCTACATTTACTCATTGAAGTTTCCTTGGGTTGATTCTCATGTCGGCTAATGAGGCAACGATGAGAGAAAATTGGGAAAGTTTTTTGTGCTAGATGGTGCATGTTTTACTTATGCTTCATTTACTTGCTCTTTGTACATATTGGCTCAGTGCGCAAAGAAAATGCCAATAAATATTTCAGCTCACTCTTCGTCAACTAGTTTGTCCGCATTTTACCGTTCAACTTTCTCCTCGCGAGATGCTTCATTTGTCTTTCTAATTAACAAATCTAATTACTAAAGATTTTTACTTGCCTCTGCTTGTTCTGTATTGTCGCGGTTTGGTGCAACCAAGTATAATACACGACGTAGTGCCTAATAGTGAATGAACTAAATAATTCTAAATAAAATGAAAGTTTTAAACTTGTATAGTTTATAATTTTATTTAACAAACTAAACTTTATCGTTGTATTTAAAGTGGGTGTGAGTTAGATATTCAGGGGCAAGGCCTATGAACAAATATACTGAAGCCTATTTATAGAAAAGCACGTGTATCTTTCTGCGTCTCCGATATCTATCATGCGGTAGTGTATATAAAATATGTATGGGTTTGTCTAATTCATTGAGTTTCGATATACTTGTGAAGAAGATACATATAGAATTGCAAGACATGCAAAGATTGCAGAAGGGACTGCCTTACTCTTCTGCCAGAACAGAATTTTCCTTTCATGTAAGATGCAATAAGCTCCAGACCGATCGATGAATGAGAAACCTTGGCATCCGCAATTGCGACTCTTGCAGAGCGAGTGCCAAGCAGCAGAGAATCTTTCCTTTCCTATCTTATATAACATTGCGTACGTGTCTTATTGATCATTTCTTTACTCTCGACTTTCACTCAAGCACCACTAACCACGTTTTTATTCAGAGCTCAATTTTATTGCATGTGATATTGGGCGATCACCAGTTTCTTTCATTCGGAGATTTAAAAAATATATTGCTAGATTAATTTCGCCATAGAAAAAAATGAGTTTTCCAACTCAGCAAATTTACCATGTACAATTTTTATCGTGACTCCAATTTGGCCATGATAGCTCCGCCAGTAACGTCAGTGAAGGTCAAAATATACGAGCAATATTCACCAGTACCCACCCAGTACGTGGAAGCTGCTACCCAGACGACAGAAAAATATATACCGTCTCAAATGGTATTGGATATTGACACGGGTGTCCAACTTGCATCATCTGAAGGATCGTAAGTCTATTTATATTAAATATTACATTTGGGGCTTTAATTCAATTTTTTCAACCAAATACGAACTAATTGTCAAAATTATATTTTTTAAATCAGATATGACAGCGTGACGGACGCTTTGCTAATGCCGATGAGGAAAAAGAAACGGAGAAGGCACTGTCCAAATGACGGTCACCTTCTTGCCATGGTTGACATTGTAAATTTGTATATTTAAATAGAAATTTTTTTACATTTAAAATTCAGTGAATTTAAATTTGAATTTATGTTAAAATAAAATTTAATTCAGTTAACTAGTTGCTTGCTGCTGGTCAGACTCGCCTACCTTCTACTCGATGACGCGCGTAAGAAAAATGAAATAAAAATTATTTCACCCTTAATTAAACAAATTAGAATTTGAGATTTTTTTTATCAAAGTGGACACCTCGGAAAATATCGTGTTCTGCGTAGCAGCGATATTCGGAGCGCTGTTTAATATTCTCTGGTGCGTTTCGGCCGTGAGACTCCACATGGCAGTGGAAGATGTAGGAAATGAAACTACTTTGTTATTACATACATTACGTAGTTATAATAAAATAAATTTTAAATATAAACAATATTTAAATGACTGAACTATAATTTTACAATTTCTGAAACTTTAATTTTCACAGGGAATAGATTCCGTGAGAAGGTGCGAATTAATATTTCCCTTTATATGTGTGAATTACTGTGTTTACTTTGGACTCTCGTTCTTCGCCATCATTGGATGTATCATGTGTATAGTAATTAATAAGCCGAATTTCTATGGACTTTACGCCTTTCTAAGTTGTATATTGTTCACGGTCCGATGCAATCTCAATCGGTATAAAATCTCGTAATCCTAACTTCTTACCAACTAACTTACTTTCTACTTCACCTACTTTTATTTTCACTGTAAATAAATATGACGAGGATAGTGATGAGGACAAAATAGTGATCTAACTTCCATCTCAATGCTCACATAATATATACTAATCTTGTACTTTAATTTTCAACTCAAATGATACTCAAAATCTATGCAATGTAGTGGATGATAATAAAATCAGATTTAGTTTTTTAAACTTCATCTTAAGAAAGAAATAAAACTCGTGATTTTGTATTTATATCATTGACTCTTACTACTAAAAATAAAATGTTTCCAGTCATTTTATAAATATAAAAGGCTGCATTATATCAAAGTGTAGGAGAAAATAACTGATTTTACAAGTCCTTGCACGTTGCCGCACTATTTCTTGTCTACAAAGAAAGATCTGTTTTCTCAGTAACTCATGTCACTTTTGCTTTCACTATACGCCCCCATAAGCAGTTTCGCTTGGCTGGCACGTCACACACCAGGATTAACGTCCGACTCGCTTCCGTTTTATGCTTTTGCCTCATCTTTTATGTATTATTCTGTTTAAAGAATTTTTTCAACACATTTGTTTATATGTATATTATTACGGTATCAATTCAATTTTAAATGGAACGTTGTCGTACTTTAGTAGTGCGGATTTTGTGTTTTTAACAATTATTAAATACCCAAATTTCAATGATATTGCTGTTATAAAAAATATTCCAACTTCGTGTCTTTAATGTGTGTATTAAAATTTGTGTAAATTCGTCCGTCCATTTTCAGTTTCAAATTAACAGAATGTTAAACTCGATTTTGGCAAATAAAGAGTGTTAGGATACATAGAGACACGTGTGTAGCGAAACGGATTTAATTTTTGCAAATGTAAAATTCTGTGAAGTAAGAAATTTTTCTTCTTTGCTTTGATCCCCATCATGATCATGATTATATCGTACGGACCAAAATGTGCGAGGAGCATTAAAAATTCTCTTTCTCTAGTTCCGCGTTAGCTTGCTCAGGTTTGTGATGAGTCTACTCTTAAGTCAATGCACGATTGCACGGCTCAACCTGTAGCAACTTAAAGACTGGAACCTTACAGTATATAGTACTGAACAATTTGTTGTGGATGCGTTACTTTTACCTGGAAAATAATCTCGAATTTTTATATAATTGCTTGCAACCGTTTACATAACTGCAGAATGTACAATTACCTACAGTGGCACATTTTACATTTTATTGTGTTGTAAAAATAATTCTCGAGGCAAAATGTCTCATGTTTTGAAAAATAATGTTAGAAATATGCGACGAATTTCTTTGCAGCTATATAAAATTTGTTACTTTGTCCGATTTATTAACACAAACTCTAAATATGACAAAACATAGATACATATGGTTATTTTTTTTTAAACTGTGGAATGGGGTTGTATGTATGTATTGTATGTATTGAAAGGGTAGGAACACATTTTTACATGTGCCCAGCCAATTAGTCCTTTCTAGAACTTTTTTAGTCTCACCCTTATACACGTTGTCGAT
>VYYJ01005934.1:0-10220 GCA_021029165.1 Cyphoderus albinus
ACACAGGACAATTCTCTACTTCACTTTTGTTTATATCGTTGGAAGTGCTCTTTTAGCTGTTTCGGCTATTCCCCCGCTACCACTTCCTTACAGGTATTGAAAAATAAAAGTTACCATTTTTAACGAGTTTATTAATTTGTTTATTTTAAATACATTCCAATTTTTAGTCTTTTAGCAATTTTGGGAATGGCTTTGATAGCTCTCGGCTCTGGAGGAATCAAACCATGCATCACTACATTTGGAGGTGACCAGTTCCAACTTCCCATCCAGCTTGCGAAACAACTTGCGTACTTCGCCATTTTCAACTGGATAATTGCAGCTGCCAACTTATCAGCTACGTTTGTCGCGCCTATTTTCAGAGCGGATGTAAAATGTTTTGGCGAAAACTCTTGTCACTCTCTCATGTTTCTTGTGGCATTGGCGTTTCTTATTTTGTCACTAGGTATATTAATATTCTAGTAATGGCAAAATGATGAAGAAAATCAAACCTCATGAGTCTTTTATTTTTATTTGTTTTTGGCAGTTTTTCTGGTGGCTGGGAAAAGACTGTACACAGTAAGGCAGCCGGCTGGAAATATTTTGGCAAGGGTTGCGAAATGCATCAAGGTAAATACTTACAAAGCGTTTTGTTAAATTTAGTTCATTACATGCACTTTAGAAGGTTTATAATTCTAAATAAACTAAATATAGACCGCTCTGGTGACAAATTTGAAATCCCGAAGCTCCAAAAATACTTACTCAATCAACGGAAATATGCGAAAGCATTGGCTAGACTCATCCACAGAAGAGCATGGTTCAGACTTAGTAGAGGAAATCAAAGTGGTGCTGAGATTGCTCCCACTTTACATTCCACTTTGCTTCTTCTGGGCACTCTACGACCAGCAATCATCACGCTGGACATTTCAGGCAACAAGAATGAAACGAAATATCTTCGGATTTCATGTCCAACCTGACCAGTTCCAGGTGATCAATAGAATCCTGATATTGCTGCTGATTCCTGTCTTTGAGAAAGCTATTTATCCCATTCTGGGGAAATGCGGTCTTTTGAAAAGTCTGCTGACCAGAATATTCTGGGGAGGAATTTGTGCCGCAGTGGCATTTCTTTTGTCAGGATTATTGGAAATTCAACTGGAAGGAAGCACACAAGAAGAGCCTAAATTACACATAGGATGGCAGATGCCACAAATTGTGATGATCGTCGTAGCAGAGATTCTCTTTCAGATCAGTGGCATGGAATTTTCATACACTGAAGCACCTCAAAGCATGAAATCTCTTATGCAGGCTGTGTGGCTGCTCACCAGTGCGGTGGGGAATCTCATCGTTGTCTTTGTTGCCGAGTTCAAGTTTTTCGAGAAGCAGGTACCTACATAAGAAATTATAATGTATGTATTTATAATCGTGTCTAGACATAACTCACTTAGCTAATTTATATGAACTTGCAGGAGCACGAGTTTTTCCTCTTTGCCGGCCTAATGTTTCTCAACATGCTCATCTTCGCCTTGTTATGCCACCGTTATAACAGAAGAAAAAAATGCAGCCGTGCAAAAAACCAATTGTGTGGTGTTGACAATCCCGCATTTACTGGACAACAGGAAAAGTACCGTAGATTATCATTAATTAATGGTTCTCCATTCTAAATTTGTTTTGTAAGAGATAAGTGTGAGTTAATGAATTTCAAGATAATTTAAATAACTGTTGTCACCCATGTACTTCAAACAATTTCATAAAACATGATTTTGTTCAAATACAAATAAAGTGAGTTTTTTATATAAAAAACCAGACACTGAACTATACTGTATATGACTGTGGCTTGAGATTTGAAGCTGTCTCACAATAAGCATCTATATCGCATCACTTACTTAAATTGGGATATAAAGTCAAGGTTGCTGCAATCAAGCCAGACAATTCACTTGGAGATGTGAGCTTCCAGTGTGAGCTTTTGATATTTAGTTTGAAGTTGATTACTGGGTCTCTGGATGCTGATTGAATGCACAATAAAAATAAAAATTTTGTGTTGTGTTCATATTGATAAAGATGACCTTGTTGAAGCGCGCTGTTGTCAGCCAAGCCGTATAAAGAAATATCATCATGACCATGCTGTAACATATCCATTTCAAGGTTATAAACTCGCCTTTTGTAAAAATGTGTCGTAGTTACAAAGATGCTTCAATGCACAAAATTATTTTATTTTGTAGCAAGTTTCTTCCAGCCTCAGTCAGTGTTAGGGTAGGTTAGTGCATAGTAGGACAGTAAAATCAACCTGCTTCAATAACTGTGCCCACCATGGATTTTTCTGAGGTTTTGCTGCTGATTGCAGTAGCAGTTCTGGGGTATTTTTATTTTCAGGGTAAAAATAAAAAACGGATTGGGAAGGATGGAAAGGAGCTCAAAGAAATTCCGGGTAACTTATATAAATAAATATTATTAAATTAACTGATTTTATATTAGAATTTGCAAGTTTATATTTAAAAAAATATCATTTAGGTCCGAAAGGAATTCCCATTTTTGGTAACACGTATCAGATTCCCCACCCTCCCAACAAGAAATTCAGCGAATGGACCAGAGAGTTTGGTGATATTTACCAATTTAGAATGATGGACACAAAGTAAATTTAACATCAAAACTTGAATTTAAAATTTATGTTTTAAATTTTTGTGTTTTTTTAAATAGTCACCGAAATTTTTAAACTTCCAGGGTAATTATGATATCCGATACAAAATGGGCCAAAGAAGTCCTAATGGACAATGTGACAACGGGAAAACCAAATTTTATTGCGAACATGGAATTCTACGACGAGTATCCCAGACTCGGTTTATTCTACAGCGAAGGCGAAATGTGGGAGCAACACCGTCGCTTCATGATGCGTCAGTTGCGGGACTTTGGCTTCGGCAAGTCATCAATCGAGGGCATCATCATGGACGAAGTGAATGAAGTCTTGGCAAAGTGGAAGGCTCAGAATGGACAGCCGATCGGAAAAATCAAGCACTATCTTAAACTGGCCACAGTTAACGGACTATGGCAATTGATGGCTGGGCAAAGATTTGACCTTGATGATCCAAAGCTGAACGATCTAGCTTCTAGAAGCATTGAAGGTTTGGACTTGGCTATTGAAATCACCGGATCAATATTTTCCTCGCCCTTGCTGCTTCGTACCTTCCCAGAATGGAGTGGCTACAACAAGATCAAGAAACTTCAGAACGACTGTGTCGAATATTACGAGGAGGTGATTGAGCAGCATAAGAAGACAATTGATGAAAATAATATGCGCGACTTCATCGACGTCTACCTCTCCGAAGTGAAAAAAACCAAAGACCCGAATTCGGTTTTCTACGGAGACAAGGCTGTGAAACAATTGGTTGTCACCCTCAATGACATGTTCTTAGCTGGCACTGACACATCGTCCACCGGTAATTGGAATATTGCTCGCAGTGAATTGCTTGCCGACCAATTGCTTGCGAGGAACTGCTTGCAATAAAAATTGCTGGCTAGGAAAACTGCTGGCCGCTATTTTTATTGCAAGCAGTTCCTCGCAAACAATCTGTCGGCAAGCAATCCGCTGCGAGCAATATTCCCTAAATCTCGTCAACAGCCATTGACTGGTCGGTCCTGTACTTGGTAACGTTTCCCGAGGTACAGAAAAAACTGAGGGAGGAGATTTTGGCAACCACTGGGAACTCAAGGAACGTTTCTCTGCAAGATCGACCAAAGTAAATAAAAATAATAAATATGGGAATAAATTGGCTGAAACCATGTGTGTCAATAAGTATTTTTTTTAAATTTTTTAACTTTAGCATGCCCTACGCAATGGCCTTTTTGGAGGAAATGCTCCGGTACAGTTCCTTCGTTCCGGAGAACGACCCACACGTAGCCCTTCAGGATATGGAGTCCAGGGGCTACTTCATTGAGAAGGGTTCCTGGATTCAGGTCAACTCGAAATACATTCACTTCGACAAGAAGATCTGGGGAGATCCTGAAAATTTCCGGCCTGATCGATTTTTGGTTGATGGTGAGAATGGAAAAAAGAAATTCCAGAAGAGTACACATTTTTTCGCATTTGGTACCGGGAAAAGGGTCTGTGCTGGGGAGACACTTGCAAGAGATAATATTTTTCTGTATGTGACCAATTTGGTACAACAATTTAACATTGAAAAGAATCCGAAAGAACCCAATCCCAGTTTGGAGGGAAGCGCAGGAATTATTCAGTCACCTCCGCCATATTCAGTTATAATGAAGGAACGAGTGTAAATGTTTTCTCCATTCGTAATGAAAATGTATTAAAAATAAAATCAATTTAATTCAGCAATCAATCATGAATAAATCTTTAATCTGTACAAAATTTGACAGCTAGAAGTTCACTAACATAACAAAACACACACAATCCAATAAAGCCAGCAAAATGATAAAGAATGCCGACGTAAATTTCTTTTCCATTGCTATGCTTCCGTTCGTCATCATGATCATGACGCAGTTGCCTAATATCTGAATCATTTTTGTTTATCTGACTCCTAATAGATTCAGAGCCCGCTTTGTGATTATAATGCTGAAAATATTTCTGCCAATTGAGCATCATACCAGATTCAAAAATATGTGAGAGCGATTTAACAAATATTGGATGAAAATAGTTATAAGTGGCATCCCAGAATAACCAAGAGGAAAACTCTGGCACTAAAATAGTTCTGGATACCCATTTGATGCGAAATTCCTCTGCAATTGTTTTAGCAATACCGACAGCCCAGTCGGGGTCGATTAACGCAAACTCCTTTGGAATCATGTGTCCAGCTGTTAAATTCACGGTCATGGAATTATTTTTGAGCATCATTGTAGAAAATTGAATGATTCCTTTGGTAAGCCAAAGCAGATTTTCCCCCAATTTTTTGTATGTCAAAGCTTTGCTCGTGTTTCCCATGTAGGCCGACATTTCGGGAATCATCACCTCCTTTAGCATGCAGCCGCCCAAAGGACCTTTGGTGCTCGGGTAACCCTCCGTGGTACCGATTTGAATCTCGCTTTGAGCAAGTTCCAATATATTCAGTGGTGACGTGGGTGTAACTTGCGTGGACAGCGAGGAAAAGAGAAATCCCCGATACACTTGCGAAATTATGAGACAAAAGAAACTCCACATTGTCCACAAAACTATTCTACGCCTAAACTCAATACCATTTAAATATTTTTCAGGCGTCGATTGATCTACCAACAGCCCGCTTAATGCAAAGCTGGTTTTCAAGCTATGGCTAATTGTCAGTACAAGGGAAGATTTATTTTCGACTGTTAAAACCACAGCGATTCCAAAGCTTGCACCAACAATGCTTATCCAAATCCACCAGGAAAATGTTGATAGTATTCCAGTAAGCATTAATTGATTTTGCACTTTACCAAAATCGTAGTACACGATGAATGCAAAATTATGCACCGTAACTGAATGTTGGGAAACGGCTAGTCCATACTCCTTCCACTTCTTCAAATTATCATTTCCCAATGGAGTAAAATACTCAATGTAACTGTGCATTGTTGTCACCGCATCGTTAGTTGGAAACATCCAAGTAAGGTTACGCTGCCCCATAATAATTGTGAAGGCGCAAACTGCAGGAACAAACGATTTAGTTCCACGGGGATATGCAGAACAGGGAATGGATTGACCACTGTGGAAATAAGTTGGATGGCCGGGTGGATAAACCATACTAGTTGGATTCATCAATACAGACGCATGCATATTCCGGTTTAATGAGTTCCAGGCTTGAATCAAATTTGCAACCGAAGTTTCGTCCTTTTTAGCATGAATTATGTAGGTGACGATATTCGGGCCACTAGGGTTCTTGCTGAAACAGGGGAGACAAATCTGATAGACACTGTCGAAGTCAACAACTTCCAAAAACATTGCTGGTCTTCTTGACCAGACCAAGTTGAGGAATGAATTTGATTCATCATTAATTCCAAGAAATGAGGAACTGAGAAAAATAGCAAATTGGAACTTATTTTCCCCCTTCAAATTTATAACTCGGGTGAGTGAATGGTAAAGTCTTTGACGAACAAAAATTCCGACACTACATTCTGATAACTTTTTGTAAAATGTGCAAGCACGTGATATGGGATTACTTTCATTGACTATTCGAAATTGCAGAAGAATATTTTTCTGAAGATTATCAATCGTTTCCCTTAATTGTTCCTCGTTATTTTCTGTTTGTCGATTAACAACGTCAGTCTGAAAATGATAATACACAACAGCACAACTTTGAAATACGTCTAGCAACTGCGGAAATTTTAAGAACGATTGAGTTAAAGTAGAATCATTTAAAGCATTTGTGCTAGCAAATTCAGAAAGTAAAACTAAAAACGAAACAAACAGCACAGTGAACGTTACCATTTTTGCAATGTCCTATAGAAATGTTGTTGTATTGGATTAAATAACTTTCATTGAACTGGTCGTTCCTGCTTGCTTGTATGTATAAAAATTCATATTTCATTGAAAACGCCGTTGTACAGTTAATATAATGGGTCATTTTCTTATGATGATTACACATTGCAGATACACATTGCCCACTGAAAAAATGACTAAACGTTTACAATAATGACTAAATTCTAAAATTTATAATTTGTAACTTTCCATTGTTGAGATCTGCAATAGAATGGAACTGTAAACATATTTGTCTATTAGAAGGATAAAACGCAGCATGAAAAGTAAGTATTTACACAAACAAACAATATAAAATTACTTCCTTTTGTGTTCGAAGAGAAAAATATGGAATTTGTCATTGTGTATGAATAAGCTTCCTGAAAAATAAATAGATTCTTGGTTTGTATTAAATCGGCAATTCACAGCGAGTAGCATTTCATTAAAATGCCAACCGTTTAATCGACCTTGTTTAAAATCTGATAAAAAAATTCTGTTGAAAATTGCTACTTCAATTTATCTTGAATGTACAAGAAGCCATATATTAACCAAAAAACTGTACTTTTGAAAACATCTAAGCACAATTTGTATCTATTGTCAATAACGTAAACAAAGCAAGGAATTCAAAAGGAGAGATATAACCCTAATTCTGCATAACACAGTACATCCACGACAATGACAGAAAGTAAGTAGGTAACGGACTCATTATTTCACAGGAGGGAAAGAGGTTGGACGTCAAGAGTACATTTTACAAAATTTCTGTTATGACTAGGCTCTGTCATGTCCATAATAGGGGAATTTCTACCCAACTTAATATTAAATTAAAATCTCAGGTACTTAATATGTTGAAAGTAATCGGTGTCACTAAACGTGATGAGGAAATTGTGTTTCATCATCAGGATTTAAGTTGCGGGGCAAATTGAGATCACGCCAGAATGACAGTCTCTGGTGAAACGGTTCATCAATTATTTCCTGGCGTTTTTCGGTTAAAAGCAGATTGTTGGATATATAACAGCCGAATTATCTCTTTTGATTGTTGTTTTCCCTACGAAATCAAGGGGTTTCTCTTATCAGCATTCTTTCAAAAGCCATGTCGCCAAGTGCGTTTTACTACTATTTTGATGCGTTTAAACAACTCAGTAGTTTCTATATGTAAAAAAAGCACTGTGAAAGTCGTGAAACCGGCGTTTTGATTTTATATATTTTAGTGACCGAGAGAAAAAAGTGTTTTTCTCTGCGGCTGAATCTATTGCCTAACTTTTGCTGTTCACTGCCACTACCGTCGCTACTGTTAAGTGACTTATAACTAACATGATTCAAAAGCATAAACAAATAAATTTTCAAAAATTTAATTATATTTTTGTCTCAATTTTTCACATTCACAAATGTAATTAAATACGCCTTACGTCGCATTCGAAAATGGGCTAATTGGTCACTTATTTGCTATTTTGATTTCAATCTGATTCTATCCACATACTTATTTACACATCAATCAATTTCATAATCAAAATCATATTTTAATAATGTGAACTAATTCACATTAATACTTAATTAGATATCTTGTGCCAATTTTGCCGGACGATGTAGCACAGTACAAACAGCGCCTCTCCGTTCTTTGTAGATAAACCGCTCAAGGCTCGGCACCACGCTCCAAATGTTCGTTCCGGACTCCACTGTACCAAGTATTTGGCTGAGCGCTGGCAGCAGTTGGTCGCTGAACATGACATGGTACGTTTTAAGTGCCACCAGCCACTTCATCCCGGTAATTGTTGTGAACAAAACGTTTGTGACCACCAGTGTAGTCAAATGGGGCAAGTTGAACGAGGCGTCGAACAAATCGGAGTGAGTAATATTCCGGCAGTCGAAATGCAATTTAGTGAGAGTATTCCTTCCCCAGTGTAGATAAGTCAAAAGATACCTTAGTTGAGTTGTTAGAAAATCGCCATCGTAAATCGAGCGGAGTGTCAGTTTCCTAATCTTGCTGTTACCAATATGCACCCAGCCCATACCATCATCGAAACATATATCGATTTCGGCGAGACTTGAGCATGTTGCCATTAACTCGATGCAATTTGTTTGTGAGTGATACATGTACAGATACGATATGTGTTTCAACTGGCGATGGAATATGTTGAGAAAGTACTGATCTCCAAAAGTTTGACTCTGTAAATCACCACGGAAATACATCCGCGAGTCTACTGATATTCTATTCAGATTTGGCATTTCCACTGGCGCAGTTAAATCATAATTAAATTGCATAATAGCAATTTCATCTTCAGCAGCAACCGGGTCAGGTTCAAAATTTGGGAGCCGAGGCACCCGCCACTGAGGAAATAAATTGACACTTCTTAGTTCAGGGGTGCAATTTAAATAGTTTAAGAATTGCTTTCTCAGCTTTGGTGGCTCTCTCATTCGGACCATCAACCTTAGATTCCAGATTCGTTTCCCAAACTTCCTAAAGAACTCCAACGCGGGGTCACATTTTACACTGTCAGTATTCACGCCAGGCATGACCAAGACGTTCACTTCGAGGGCCCGACCAAGCACCACACTCTTCCAGTTCTCATTCAGTAGCTTCTCCACCTGCAGCAAATAATCATTTGTGCTTGGAAGCGGATGTTCTTGTGCGGTGTCCACATCATCATTGTTTGTTACCACTTCCCCGAAAATATGGAAAGACAACTTGATCCTCGGTACAAACCGGAAAAACTTCCATGATTCAAACAACTCATTACTACACTCAGGGATTCCTTTCATGAAATGTTCCAGCAACCTGTTCACGCGTGCGCTGAGCTTTTTCGAGACAAGTCGTAGAGTCATCAGCTCGGATCGACTCAGGTAAGGTAGCACGAGAAACAGAATGCGTACAAGTAGTCTTCCGAACACACTGTTTGTCGTGAGAATTGAGTTCCAGAGTAAGCACATCTTGTAGCAGGGGACGAGTTCGGTCGGGCGGACGTACTCGAAAATGTTTGTCCACATCTACATAACAAAGAACCCAATTTTAATTTGCGCATTTAAAATGTTTTTGTTCTCTCTGAAATATTCAAAGTATGAAAACTTACTTCATAAGGTAGACGGGGAAAGTGCTGATGTTTGGACTATTCATTGTGCTGTTGTCCATCCTGTCAATTATGATGTGGAAATACTGTAATATCAAAAACCAAGATTAAATTATAAATTTCCTTATGAAATACTAGAACTGATATGTCCGACTGAACAATATTTTAATTCGTACATGCTTATTTCGAAAATATTACTTTTGTCACGTCGGCAGCAACTAAATATTTATAATCTTATATACTACTGTATTATACGCTTTTCTTTAATTCTCAATGTCGTATGTACATTTGTTAGGGTAGAATGTCCACACTGAGGAAAAAAATTTAACCCACACCTGCGCCTTTAACATTTCTAACTAACATGAGATAATGAATTATTAATTTATGAACTGTCAGTATGGAAAAACATTTTCATTAGGCGTTATGTTAGGTTTTCATAATGTTATAAAATATTTTCCCAGTGACATTGTTCTAATGTTTAAAATGATATATATATTTTTGGACACGTTTCTGGTCCCCCAATTTACAGACAGGATTGAGAAACTTTTGTTGATCAAGATGTAACGAGTATGTAATTTATTTATGTGTGCACTATACAGGTAGTTGGAAGCATCATAAGGTAAAATAATATTTGCATATAAAGTACAACTACACAAGGTACTTTAAGGGGTTGGTCTATATGCAGGACAGATTGGTAAAGACTAAATTTTAATCTTTCTAAATTTAGTCCTAGTGCGGCCGTTTCGAAAATATGTGGTAGTCTTTCAACA
>VYYJ01005935.1:0-10219 GCA_021029165.1 Cyphoderus albinus
GGAAGTTCCAGTTGATTTTTAATGTTCTGATACCCACCGTTTATATCAAACATACACGTCTTATTTGCAAGTGAGACACAACTAAGAAGATCTTGATCGTAGAAGGAATCAATTCGAAGGCACTCACAAATTCCGTTGCAGGTCAATCCTTTAACAAAGTCATGTCAATAAGTCAATGGGTTATCTTTTGGAAATAATACTTTCAGAAATCCGTTCAATTGTAAAGTGAAAGCAGCATTACCTTACCCTTGCTGATGTCACAAGTGTAGATATTGTTGCAAGTGTAACCGAATCCGACAGTGTTTGTGTGCTGTTGTGATTCGTCTGGAATGAGCTGCCAAGCGGGTAGAATTGAGACCAACGTGTTAACGACAATAAAGCATATGGAGTAAGATGTATAACTTCCCTTCATTTTGATTTATGCTGCTCGTTACATACAGAAGTTGGCCCAGTATTTCAATAACACGAATTGCAATTACAATATAATCGTCTTTATAATTCTATCATTGGAAATCTTAAATACGAGCTAAAATTATGTAACAGCTTTACAGTGAATGTGGAGTATGACAACAAAAAACTCGTCTTTTACATAGAATGCTTGTAAACTGACACTCGTCATGTAGAGTCAGGAGGAGTTTTCCTGGCTTTAGTCTTAAAACAAAAGTCCGACTAAAATTAAAACAGTCCGATTAAAACAGTACATGCATGAGTCAACACAAAAGCTCACGTCTCACAAACACTTTTAATGTCTTCTGCTGACGTACAAGAACTTTTATTCTTTACAACGAATAACAAAATGCTCCTATTATATGCTAAATAAAATGCTAAATAAAGTAATAAAACGTGTGTTATGACCACACACTATAAAGACTATTAAAACGATACCATTTGAACAATTTTCCCATTCACAATGTCAAATTCTTATATCGACAGTCGTTAACTGTTCCTTCAAAATTAATAAAGGAAAAACATGATTCATTTACAATTGGTATGCATGTTTAAAGAAAGAAAGAGTAAATAACAACCAAGTGACAAATATTTTATTGCGTCAAACCTGTGTCACTTCAAGATTAAAATTGTTAAATCTTTGGTTAGGTGTGTTGCAAATATTGATTCAAAATATCTGCCGTTTCACTATCACATAACAAAAGTTTTTAATGTGTCGTGTGTGACATTATCACGATCGAGATTTATGATTGTGACCTTACCAAGTTTTTAAAGCTTTCATGGCTATATGTATTCAATTCCTATGAAACCGTTAAGCATTTTATTGTCGACAATTATTTTTGGGACGAATTTAATCACCCTGAATGTTTACCGTATTTTTTCTTATTTGGTTTTAATTTAGTGCTATATTAGCTTACTTCAATTTTAAGTATTTCACTTCGGCTGGGTTCTAGAATATTATTTCTGCAATGCGACCACGTTCCGTCTTTACTCCAGAATTATTGGAGCCAGGGTTGAACAACAAATTAACGGACGACCTTGCTGGTAGGGTTCATGCATTGCGGTCGCTCAGCATTGAAATAGAGTCGGAAATTCGCCTTCAGAATTGCTTATTGCAAGACCCATTCATGGATTTCGATGAAGCAAAGGGCTTTCTGGAAAAGGCAAAGAAACGAGTACAAAAATTACGTAGAGGAGGTGCAAGCTGTACGACTGTTTTTTGGTTTCTTTTACTGTCTTTTGGAATTACATTTATTCTTTGGTCCTCATTAAAAATTGTTGGTTTCCTCTTTTAATAAAAGTACTTTAAAATTTAAGCAAGTGTTATTTTCCATTCATATCCATTCTTACATGTAAATATGAGTAGTAAATAATTTTGGGAATAATTATTTAAAGATTATACCCTATACATACTACATATCCTAAAGTAGTTTCAGCTTTCAGCAGCTTTTTAAATTGGCATTATGTTATGTAGCCTTATAACCGTATAACCTTTAAACGTCATTATCATATCTTGCATAGCATTCCTTCAATTCTCTTGATGTTGATGATTACATGAAATCTTAGCAACAATATCAGCTAAAGGACGAAATGTCTCTGAGCATATACCACGCGACTCCACCTGCCTTTTAAATTAATTAATCTTTAAAAGGTAAAAGCTTGAAGAGCACTCTTTAGCTTTCCATCTGCTCCTGCTATTCACTCGTTCTGTTTTGTAAACCAAACTAATACTATTGTATTTACAAAAACAAAAAAAAACCTAATTTATACTCAATAGTTTTGTATAAAAATATTTCACGATGAAAGTAGAAAATGCCGGTCGTCCCACTCCTGCGGTGGAAGAATCTTTCAATGAACTACTTAAGCAGGAGCTTGAGAATCTGCAGAAAGAGTTTCGATTTCTTGAACATAACCGACATGGAATCGCTCAGCAAGAAACTTGGTCTCGGATTCGAGCCAAACGAAGTATGCCTTTGCTGGAACGACAACAAGAAGACCTTGGCCACGAACTGCGTAACGCCACCTGTCAATTGCACATGCGAAGGGTTGATGACCTAACTTCAACCATGGATGAGGCTTTGAGGATTTATGAGCGTTACCAACAAGAAATTGGGAACAAGATTAAACAAGTTAAGGAAAACGAGAGCCACGTTGACAAAATCACAGCGAAAATTGTAAAGCAAAAAGTGAGATTGTTAGCTTTACATGGAAAATCGAAATCAATGACGTACAGATATTGGGAGCTGGGCAAAGCGAACGATAAACTTTATAATGTAAAAAAAATTAGCTGATCTACAAGCATAATCTAAAAGAGATGTGGAAAAATTCCAGTTTTCATAATATGTTGCAACTTACAAACCGTTTCAGTATACATGTCGCTTTAACGCACAGATCTACGAGAATCGAAAGTTACGAGAAGAAATCCTGGATTTCTTAAGGGAACGTTCTCAATTTTTGAAAATTCACGACACTATTAAACAACAAATTACTCTTACGAAGAAGAAAATGTTGAGTGTTGTACAGCTTGCCATTCGAACTTATGATAGCAGGTAAAATTGGAGGCTGTGTGTTCAAAATGGTAATATATTTAAATATTTTAGAAAGATTCTAATAAACTGATTGTTTTTATAGGGATGAAGCAATGGTCAAAGTGAGGGCACTTAGGGAAAGAGAGGAAAAGGAAAGTAAGCAACATGGAATGGATATTCAAGAGTTCGAGCGTACATATCATCACGATCAAAAAATGTTATTATTTATAAAAACTAAAATGAGAAGGAGAGAGTCATTCGAAAAATCTCAAGCAAGAAAATGTAAGTGTCTTTCTTTTAGTCTCTAAACATTAAACTGAGATGTCCAGAACACTGAATAAGACGTTTTTTATTTATTCAGTGAGACATACTTCCGCAAAGAACAAAGAACTAGACGCTGTTCTGAGGAGATACGAACAGAGCTTCAAGAGAGTTTTAGCTTATTCCCACGTTACATCCATTGCCATTTTAGTTGACAGATATCAAAAGCTGGACAGGGATAATTATGAAAAATTTAGACAAGTAACTAATCTTAACAATGAGGTATTAGAAACCCTACAATTTATTAGATATTATATACGATTTTGTTTTCAATGGAGTTCAGGATATCTTGAAATCATTTTACTTTTTATTTCAGTGTGAAATTTTGAGGCAAGCTTGTGAGCCATTAAAATCCCGAATTGAGGAGGTAGATGCTGCATTAGATGCTAGGAAGAATAACCTAAGGCAAAAACAAAGGAATCTGCAACTTACAATCATATCTCAAGAAGAAATTCTTGAAAAGTTGGAAAAGCAGAAAGCTAAAAATGACGAGAAGCTGTCAGAAATTTTTAATGCGATCCGTGCTGCAATGGACTTGGCCGACTGTGATCAACAACCCATCAAAAGATTGTTAGGTTAGTTAAATGTATTCATTTCGTCTTCGTGCTGAGAAATTTTAATGTCATAAATACATTACATAGTAATTGTAATTTTAACTAATATATAAATATTAATCACAGGGAATTCAAATGGCATAACGGCGCATAATGTTCTGTTATGCATGCGAATGTTAGATTTAAAGCTAACTGAAATGAAAGTAGAGCATGATCAGTTAAAGGAAATTCGCTCAACTGGGTCGCTCCTGAAGCCGATATCCTACGCAAAACGCCATGAAAACTGTACCGGTGGTCCATTCGTTCCTTCAGTTATGATGATTGTAATGGAAACGTCAGATGAAGATGATGCTAAAGTTATGGAAGTAGAGCCCTACTATCATGACCGCATGTGGGAGTACATGTTTCAAAGAATGGTGGAGGAGGGCATCATAGGCGGTTCTACTCGAACGGCAACACGTGGCTCTACAAAACCAAATCAAGTCACAGCCAGTGAAGCAAAAACACGCCTCCCAACTGAAGAAAACCGTTTACAGCAGACATCTTCAAAAATATTCGCAACAGATCTGAATTCAGGCGAAGTTGATATTGCTAAAGAGGATTAAACTAATTTGGAAAATTAGCAGTTGGCACCTAAATAACAATTCATATTTGAAGGCTACAAAGGCAAGACTTCTAAGTGTATTTACAAGCTGTAAAGGAGAATAAACATGATCCAACAACTGGTGAATTGCATGATTTTTAACAACTTATTGTACTCAAGTCATGAATAGTGTTATTAAAGACCTCTAATTTTGTAATAAAAATTATTGCGTTTAAGAGTTTAAATCATTGACGGTTAAACGGCATTCTCATTTTTATTTTTGTTTGTTCTCAATCCATCGGACATTAAATTTAATCCTGCGAGTTCATTTAAAACTTTTAATACTTGATCACGAGCGAGTGTTTAGTGGTTACGTATAGTATGCCCATGGACTCGTCAACATTTTCTAAAACAATGCTCCTATAATGCAACATAAACAAAAACTCATAAAATGGTATTAATTGATTAAAGCGTCAACATGAAGAAACTGTTTTCACAATTTTTGAAAATATCCACAACATTCATATTTACATTCGAATTCGAAATTTTGTAGAAAATAGTAAAAGGTATGCACTTGATAGAGTTACATTCAGAGGTTGGCTTTTATTTATTCGTTCATTAAAGTAAAAACAATTAGGCCACAAGAAAAAAAATTCTCAGAATACATGCATATTGTGTGCATATTACAAAGTAAGATCTACATATTTATTCGTTCATTAAAGTAAAAACAATTAGGTCACAAGAAAAAAAATTCTCAGAATACATGCATATTGTGTGCATATTACAAAGTAAGATCTACATTTATAAAAAAGGAAAACGAGAAATCCTTGAAAATAAAAATTGGCTTGAATTTGTTTTATTTTATTGATTGCTTTTGGATGTTTAGTTATTCGCTCCTTTGTTTTTACATATTAGACATCATCAATGTCATCAAATAAGGCCCAAATGCTATTTGCTGTCGCATTAAATTTTTCGTCATTATGTCTTTCCCTTCCACCGTCGGCAGACTTGAGAGAAATGCCACCTGAGATTTTCTCTTGAGCGGACGAAAGTAGAGTCGATTTTGGTGTACAACTTCCATCTTCAACTTCTTTGTAGTTCTCTTGGCATTTGCACAATCCATCTGGTTTTCTGGAAGTTGAATCACCACTACCTTCGCGAACTCCTCTTCTTCCACTACAAACTGCGAAACAAATGCATTCATTTTTCAGATTTACATAACACGCAGCTCCAACTAGACCTTTACAAGAACGGCTTTCTTCGTCGTAGACATGCAAATCGTCTTCACATTGGCAGAAACCGTCAATGCAAAATAACTTTCCAATTTTATCGCATTTCGCAGTGGCAGGTGACACAGGAGTATTGGACACTTGTTGTCTTGTCGAATACGTTTGCGGTTGTTGTGTACTGCACATTTGACCATACGCCAAATCACAACCTCGGTCTCTGTTCTCAACGTACCCAACTGGACAACTGCATTGAAAGCGAGAAGTGTCAGGGACATTTGCGCATAATCCAATTGGACAACTGCATTGAAAGCGAGAAGTGTCAGGGACATTTGCGCATATTGCTCCACGAATGCATCCGGATCCAGTTGTGTTGACGTCGCTTCCATTCTCTGGTTTGAAGCAAGGACCTCCAATTTGACTGACGCAAGAGTCAGTAACTTTGTCGTAGACTTGGTGGGTGGGGTACTTGCAAACACAAGTACCTTCTTGACACTTCAACCAACCCATGCATTTTGCCTGTTTATGATCACATCTTCCGCCGTAACCGAGCCGGCATGTTTTCTCCACGGTTACTCCGAACGCTGTCCGACATTGGCAGCGCCCAACACTTGCAGGATCCCTTAGAGTTTCAGCGTATTCTTCGTCAGATGAATCTTCGACTTCAACCGAGCCATAGTAAAGTCTTCTTGACTCTTCTCTGCAGATTGCATTGGATGTACATAAATCGTTTATGCACCGTTCATTTGCCAAACCCACGCAACCCATGACCAAGTTGCTGTAATTCCGATTTGGCAGGGTCACAGCTGCACTTTGAATCCAGACAAATCAAAGACATATCCTGCTTACAATCCGCTGTGGTGGTACACATCTCATTGTGACCCTTCTTGGGGATGCAGGTTCCGTTGGGGAGCTCGATATAGTCCTTGTCACAGACGCAGATACCTTGTGCAGTACAGTGAGCATGAGAAACACAAAGGCTTTCCTCTTGCCAACTCCGATATTCTTCTAAAACGGTAAAACGACACCTTTCACCGACCAAAACTGCACAAGCTCCGCTTGTAATGTTTATCATATTTTCTTCTTTCATACAGACACATGTTTGATTTCGACAAGTTAAAGATAAACTTGAATCGCAGCGAATAGATCGATTATCACAGTATTCACCATACATTGCTCTCGATCTAGTTCGGGCAGCGCCAGCGGTACTCAGGGCCACCACAGTGAAAGACACAAGGAGAAAACAATTATATAAAGTTTGAGAATGAGCCATATTAGTCAACTGTCGCCTAAAATAATGCAGAAATTGAAATGGGTTCTACCTAATCTCGTAGGAAAAACACTGTAGTGAATTTATCTTTGTCTGAAATAAATTCGGAAGTTAATTTTCCATGCTTGTTTTCAGTTTCAACTCAACCTAATTTGCAGTTTCCGTAAATAAGATGATTACTGGATATTTTGTTAACAGATGCAAAACAAAACTGAACGAGAATATATTTATTACGTACAAACTACAAGATAATGAATGATGGCATATAAGCAGCAAATGAACTTATTGATTGATCTTCTGGTGCTTATTTTATCTACACTTGTAAGTTGTAAATGCACATTTAAGTTTTACATTGCAACATCAATAACGGATAAGGAATGATGGGATGATACTTATGTGTTATAGTTAAATGTAAAACTGCTCCAAACATCTTTCTTTGACATGGGTTGGCTGACCGCTTTTACTTTCGATAGAAAAGGTTATGGGTCGTTGATAGCCACTTAAATGAAACTTATCATTTATTTTTACCAGTAAGTTTTCAATCCACAAAGAGTAGTTTATAACTATTATACATATGTATTACATATATGACGTATTTAATATGCTTTGCGCTGATTTAGTCAGCACTACGAGAATGACTTTATGTGATACAATATGATAGTAAATTCTTAATTTCCAATGCCAATGTTTTGATTCATTTGAGGACAGTTTTGTCGTTTCAATATAATGATAGCAAGCATATACGTTGGAGTACTTGAGGAGTTCTTATTGAAAAATATTTTTATTAGGTACAATGAGTAACTGTTTATTGTAATTATGATAGATTATACAACATGTTACATGTCCAAACGGGGATGATTGTTTTAAAAACTTATTAGTCTTCCGCCTTCCATCGACTTTCAGAAATTAAAATGTAAAAGTGTAAATGAAAAAGCAACGTAAAAGTTTTTTTTTCGTTTCGATCAAATTTATATTTCTTGTCGACGAAACACAGGCGAACTTTTAACAAGCGATTGCAATTTTCCTTTCCTTGTCCTTGTTGGTGTCTGCGGTTATTGCTGGAAGTCCTGTGTATTTGATCAGAATCACTTTCTCACCCGATTTTTTGTCTTCCGTAATTTTGGGCGCAGAAATTTGGAGTACACCGTCTGAGCTGAGATCGCAAGTTATGGTTTCCGGTTTCACATCAGATGGAAGCAGGTACTTTCTCAGAAAATGTCGGGAGACGAACCCGTGCTCATCTTGCTTCTCCTCGTGCTTCCCTTCAACGACCAGGAAGTTGTCGACCAGCTTCACGTCAAGCTCCTGAGGAGCGAACTGCTGCACGTCCAATTTCATTTCGAATTTATCTCCTTTATTGATGACCCGTGGAGTTGTAAGTGGAGCCATGTCAAACATGTCAGAAAGTCGAGATCGCAGTGCTGGTTGAAGCATGTCCAAGTCGTTCCAGTCGTTGATAAGTGCTCTTTTCCTGTAGAAAGGATGCACCCAACCCCATGGATCTTTCTCAAAAGCAATGGCCATTTTGAATGATATTTCCTTTAAAAAATATGCAGGTACACGGCTGATTTTTTCTCAAACGTTTATCTGGATAAAAGTAATATAAAATAAAAGGTGGTGGTTTAGTAAATAATTTAAAGAACTGTTTAAAAGTCACAAAGTTAGTGTCCTTTAGGACTACACTAATCTGATTTACCCTTTCTCACGCTGAGTAGAAGAAACACTGAATGTTGCTACTGCACTTTTGAAACTGAGCAATGGCTTGTTCACCGGATTTCGTTCAACTGTATGTAATGCGCTGGCTGACACTGAATTTATATGAAAATGAAAGACGTAGAACCGGTGTTCGAGAATCTTCAGGCTGTTTCCTACCAAGAATTCTAAACTTTCAAGCATGATATAATATGTTGTGGTGATAAAGCTTATAGTTATTTAGATACGTACTGCACAGCGAGAAGATGATGTCATCATCCTCATCATTGTACTATCATTATTTCTCTCTGTGTAACAATTCGACTTGCCTCCCACATCGAAAAGAAACAAAACAGCAACAACACATTAAGTTGGAGTGTGTCATGTGTAAATGGCTAAAAATAAAGCCAAAAATTTTCATCAGTTTGAAAGCAGCATGTATGTTCTTCCGCACGCTTGTTTTTGTTGGACAAAACGGGAGCCGAGATAAGAAGCATGTTATGAAACGTTTCGTAAATACTCTGTCTTTCAATAACACCAACGTCCACCGCCCTGTCCTTTCGTCCGGACCGGATTTTGAAGGTGATCTGGATGTGGATATCATCATTCGAAAATCCATACTGCCAATAACAATTTGACACTTTAATGGCCTATACGTAGTTATAGCCCAAAATCCATTTTGAAGAGAGATTTAATATGTATTATAAACATAAAAAAGTGTATCTTGCATAAAAGTTCACTTTTTCATGGGTGGGTTTTTATTTTTATAGCAAATCATAAACCACAGTTCAGAACGAATCCCTATATACAGATATTTTTGTCTATATTCGTCTTATTTAGTTGCTAGAACCAATGTAACATATAATTAAATATGACTTTGCAAACGAAAGACAAATGGGTGACATCATATATTTTAGGAGGATTATGAGGATTCTTTTTTTGCTAAAAATCTTAACCCACGCTCATTCTTTCCGTTTGAGTCAAACAACATTGGGATGTGCAATCTGAATGATATAGTAAATATCCTTGAAAGGACATGATGCCAATTTCGCTCGAGTAACTGAAGGAGATTTAAGTGTAGAGTGCAGATACGCACAAAGTTTTGAGGATGTGATTCTAGATGATTCGGGAAGCTTCATGAAATTTTACTTTTTAATGCACTGGAAATCGACTATTACGATTGATAATGTTGTAAATACGTATTCAAAAATTAACGAGGTAATTGAAATTATGATGGCCCTCCTGGATACAAACTGATGCGTGTGATTGTGGTACATCGCTGATTAAGTAAATAGGTTTATAGGTTTGTGATTTAAGTTAATATCGTGGCAAAGACTACATTTCCTTAAGTTGAATAGCTTTTATTTTCTACGAGAAGATAGTAAATTATAAATTATTGCAGTCGTTCGTAAAGCATGGTCAACTACTAATTATAAATAAACAATGTCCTTATCAGATCAACACCTGTATTTAAAATTAATTCCACACAATTAAATTGTTATTTTGTCTTTGAAAAGTTTGTTACATATATAATATTTTAATATGCAAATGAATTTTAATTTCACGAAAGTACAATAAAATTGTATTGTCAAAGTTGT
>VYYJ01005936.1:0-10217 GCA_021029165.1 Cyphoderus albinus
ATTGCTGTTCGACTCTCTGGGAAAACGAGCATTTTCATCACCGCCTTTGGTATGTTTGGAACCTTGATTTTGGGAATCCTCATTATCGTATTTATCACGTTCAACGCGATGGTCAGTGAGTACAGCGTCAAGTTTCAAAAGTATCTTGGCAGTAAAAGGAAACAAAGAGCGGTGGAGAGACGCATGATTCGGGCGTACAGAGTGGAGGAAGTTAAAAGTGGTGGATTTTATGGAATCAAAAAAATAACTTGTTTGACAGTGCTCGCTATGATTTCCAATATGTCAGGGTCTGCTTTAATTTCGTTCCACGTGTAGCGATGAATAATTCAGTTAAAGACAGAATATATCATTTTTTAAATTATCCCTTTATTTTGTCAATAAATATTATCAGTCAGTTACTCTTGACATGATAATTGAAGGTTTTCTCTATTGCAATAGAGAAAGCAACATTATTTTCTTGATATTTTTGCTTTATTTATTACTTACAATTAATATTCTTTTTGCTTAAAATAAGCTTTTGTTTTTACATGCAAAACCACAACTCACAAAAAGTCACACGAGAACCAGGGTTTCTAAAGTCTAACGGTTTCAATAAAGCCAATAAAGTTTGTAGTTTTGTTTTGCAATGCGACAGCGTTTTATTTACTTGTATAATTTTACTGACACGAGTTTTACTTTACAGAAAGAACTTATGAATGAAGATAGATAATGTTTGTTGGTAAGTGTCATCACATTGGACATTTACACTTTCAAAATTAATTAATTATACAAATACTTTATTGCTGCTCGTACAATATTTTTGTTAGTTTAGTCTTTTTTGTGTGAAATGACTACACGTCTTTTATTAAATCAGAATCTTTTAATACTGCACCAAAGTTACAAATATGCCTGTGTAGAAAAGGTTTGGATTTATGTATAATACAATTGTGAGTTTCTGTCGAACAAGGGGGTTGAGGTTACTGTTAGAAACTAAAACATCAACCCCCTTGTTCGACAGAAACTCACAATTGATATACTGATAATTGGATGTAATCAAAGCATCAATCAAACATAGAGTAGTTTCAGGAAATACTGTCCATGACAAAGAAGGCTGTGATATGTGAGAAAAAAGTCATATTTTTATAGGCGAAAATTTTACCACATAATCTAAAACTATTTATCTTCAAAATTGCAAAAAGACTGGATTGAAGTTCATTATTAATTTCGTCCGAAACTTTATTTTTAAGGTTAGCGATTAAGCTTTCTTCAGAAGACTTTGCAAATGTCAGGCTAATTTTCTTCCATCTGTTTCGTAATTGTCGAACAGTTTTTGGTTGGTCACGTAGTCCATGGTGTCCCCTTTTGCAACTTGCCCAAAACTGTTTCATAGGGCGAATATGTGGAACATTTGAAGGGTTTTCGTTTTTCTCGGTAATCGCCAATTTCGACCTGAGAAAATCCGTCATATTGTTGGAGTAATGGATGGTCGTGAGGTCCACCCAGAAGATCACACTGCTCATTTTTTTTATTCTCCTCGATCAACTGGATCGGTCTTTTCTTTACACACTCCTTCAAAAAAGCGCCAGCCTTCATGGTGCCCTCCAGTATGAACGGCTCAGAAACATTCCCAAATTGGTCCATGGTTACCAACCAAAGCATTTCGCCTGGAATTTGGACTTAGATTTAATTTTTTCACTGGTTGGAACTTCAGAAGGTACGATGAGTGGAAATGTTGCTGAATTGTTATTTCTTTGGTGTCCTTCTGGACGTAAGTCACCTCGTCCATTACTACAAAGTTTCGCAAAAATTTGTTGTAGAGTAATGGGACTCTTGATGTCACGGTTTCCTTCTGCTCCGGCGTATGCTTAGATGCACTTTTCTTTGCCCTACCAAGAATCCCCAGTTTCTGGACTTTCATATGAAATAAGGTTGACTTCTTTAATGTTTTTTCTCGCTGCCGCTATAGTTTTAGAGGGCTTAGAAGGTTTTTCACTGACGTGACCTTTGGAGGGTTTATTTTCTTTGAAATCTGATCTGGCGGCTTTTTGAAAGCAATTTCACTGAATTCACCGTACTTGTTTATGTACCTGTTGATTGTTTCCCAACAGTGACCCTCTTCTTTGAAGTACAACCAAGCTTTCTTTGCATCTCCGTTGAAGCAGTTTTGGTACTTATCAATTACTCGCGTGTAGGGATGACTAAACGTAAAAAACGGTATTCGTTTAAACGTTTCGTTCAATAAACGAATTTCGTTTAAACGACTTCGTTTAAACGAAATAATTTTTTCCATTAATTTTTTTATCTTTCCTGCGCAGGCTTCAATGCAATAAAATCTTTTTTTTTCTTATCTTTTAATTTCTGCTTGCATTTGTAATGCAGATAAAAATTGTTTAAACGTTTCCGTTGGTTTAAACGAAGCCGTTTAAACGATTCGTTTTCGTTCGTTTATTCCGGCAAGCCTACTCTCGTGACGAACTCTTGACTTTGCGCGCGCATAACTAGTTTGAAAACCATCGTCAGGAAGTGAAAATTTAATGACGTATACAACTTTTAATTCTGAATAAAATATATTACATTATAAGGTACGGTCCCGGATTTGAAATTGGCGCGAGATTGCTGACTGTAATACTGAGGCAGAATATAGAAGCATCAAAAACATAGACAAGTTCTGAGCCATAGAAACAAGCATCTGTGACGTCAGCGTTATGCGTGATGCTGACGGGTGATCAAATGCCAGAGTAAATCGAAATACTGTCTGGTGACCGTAAATAAAATATAGTGTGACTTTGCAGTTAAATACATTTGGAAAAGTTGGATTATTTTTATACTTGCTTTTGTTCTTGTTTTCCTACAATTTAAATATTATAGTTGATACAATTATTTTCTCCACAGAGCTTCAGTTTAGAATCTATCTATGTTTATCTTTCAACTTAAAGTTATTATTTATTCATGTTTCAATATTTCAATACAAAGAAACTAGAAATACTCAACAGAGGTTATATAGCAGCTATCACTTAACCCGATCAAATTCCTATTCCCTGAAAATATTTGTGAATTCCATGGCTTTAGTTCAATAATTTTTATCAACTTATTTAATTCTCTCCCTAGGACGGAACTGCTACATAATAAATAAATATAGCTAAACAAAGTTGGCATTATTTACATTAAATACTTGTTTTGTCTCAAGTTTCAGTTGAGACAATACTTAAATGAGTACAGAGAGGTCACTATTTTGCTATCGTATTCATGGACATATGTGAGGCGGCAGTCAGATTAAATTAAAAACCACATTTCTTCTGATTACCCGGTAACCCCTTACCTGTCCTGGATAAACCTCCATTCAAATTTTCTTAAACTAGTGCGATATTTTCTATCGCAGTCTGTGATCGTTTCCAATAATGGATATATTAAAAAGATATAAGACTGGAATATGTATGTGGATTAGTGACTATGTAAGCCGGTGGTTTCTCACTCTGCAGTTTTACACAAGTATAAAAGCGCTCTGCTACGACAGTTTGAGCACCATAAAGAGGCTGTCTTTCAAGGAGTCTCTAAGGTTTGCAGGAAACACTTTTCCTCTCAGGACATATCCTACAATGGACGGCCTTAATCTCAGCGTGCTGCTAACCGGGTTTTTGTTATCATGTATTTTATCAACTAAAGCCGTTGCGGACTTGAAATTGTATGTGGTAAGTTGCGTCGCACAACTTGCGTGATATTATTTACTATATAACTAAACTCACCAATATTTCTGCAGCATTAATTACATAAAATAATAAAAATATTTAAATCAATAATTTTCAATTTATTTACCTTTTACCAGCCAGGTTGCCAAGCGTCTGTGTGTGATCGTTTTTGCAAATTAATTTACGGAAAGGTGATCGGATGCTGCTTTCAACTAGATGTAACTTTCTTGCAGAGCCTTGCCTGTTTTTGCTGTAATGAAGTATGTAACTACGAATCGGCCGTACATCTTGGTGCCTGCAATAGAATAGGACTCGACTAACTTGTTTTTGACAATTTTCTGTTTTCGAACCATTATGTACGAAGTATAAAATTATGGTTAAAATAATATATGTATACATTGTTGTATTTTAAGTACTAAAATATTCTCAAATTTGATTACATTTGTTTGCCTTGTTTTTATTGTTCATGTTCTTAGTGTGATCCAGATTGACAATAAAATATTAAGTTTGGGTATATATTTATATAACTGATTTAATGTGTTCTAGTTCCACATTTCTTTTTGTTTACTACTGCATAATTCACTGAAATAACATTTATTTAAATATTCTATAACGATACCGAAACAAGTAAAGGAAGTGGTTTTGGATGGCTTTTTCAAAATGATTTTTGCTTTATTATTCACTGGTACTATTTGTGTCATCCAAAATCCAAAAATATACTTTAATATTATTTTCATTGATTTACAATATTTAATTTCAACTAAATCCGAAGACGCAGTTTTAGATGTAAAGTTATTGATTGCTAATTAGCCACAAAACAGTAATGCCCTCACTTTTCGTTGTAAATTTCACTTCTATATTCACATCACTTCACACTTCATTTTGTAAACAAAATTACGACAAAGAAGGCAAACCAAGTGATTTATTTCAAGAGCAAGTCAGAGCTTTTTGAATGGTCATTATATTGCGATTAAAAACCATGTCATGGGGATGTTAATATGAAATTAAATTTGAACCCCGGATTAGATATTATAAATTACTTGAAAATGAAAGTTATTTTTATTCGTATTAAATTATTTAATTTAAATAACTGAATTTTGAATTCCTCACCTAGTGAAGCAGTGAAAGTAATATGGATAACCCCAAACAGCAAAGAACACGAACTTATTAATTTTTAGAGATCACCACAAACGAAGGTAGCTACAAGCCGACTAAAATAAAAACTCGCACTGACAAGTTTTCAATTTGATACTGCATGAGTCAGTTCCTTACTTTTATACCAGTGTCTATGCCAACTGGAGTTAAAAATGAGTGCTGCATTATATTCAACATGGCGTTAGCTGCATTTGTTTGTAAATTGTAAATATCATCCACAAATTAAAATTTACAAAGCCACTCAAAAAGCCAATTTTTCATCTTTCTGCTTACAACCAATAAATAAGATCGAAGGTGAACTCTGTTCCAGTGAGGGAGAGTGAAAATGATAAAAACAACGATAATAAAACATGGGCATTATGGATTTTCTACATAGATTTCTATCATTAACAAAAGTGAACGAGTAAAGTGCGTACCCAACCAGACTCAAGTAGCTCTCGACCGTTTTTGATGTTTGGATTGTTACGATCCAAATAATTATTAGTTTGAGTAAACAAACTTTATATGTGTGAAAAACACAGGTGCACGTATGTAGGTGAACGATGAAGCAAAATTACGATGAAATGGAAAGAAATACCGGAAATCGTACATGCGTACGGTTTTTACATGCAGTCCTTGTTTTTCCTCTTTCCCTTCGCAATCTGTTGTTTACCTTCTGCATCTCTCCTTCTCCAAAACTAACAACTGCTCTTTTCTTCACCCACAACCGAACATTGTTTTTTGCACATAATATTATAAGCAAAAATTGCTGTTGAATATGAAAGCGGTGCGGATGCAAAATCCAAGTGGAATCTTGCTTAAGCTTTCTCCTTTCTTTTCTGGGCTGACGTCGTGTATTTAAAGAAATACTTCCTCACTTTATTTGCTTATTTCGGCGCAATAATACAACATAAAAAGACGGGAAAATAGCCAGTCAAAGTTTGTGGATTAACTACGATGATTTCAACAGCATCATGATCATCTCCTTTTCTTCCACTTTGCATCAAATGATCACATCATAGAGGAACATGAGTGATGGACAGGAAACATTTCCATTCTCTCCTTCTCTGCAAAACCTAGTAACGGTGCGAAGAAATAGGGAGAAATTGTGCATAGTCATTTTTATGAGCGCAATAACTTTTACATTTTTTTGTTTATTGCAGTTTTTGTTTTCTTTTTTCCCCTCACATTCTATTATCTACTTTCGCATCCCTCCTTCTCCAAACTTAACAACTGCCTTTTTCTTTGCCTGCCACGTGAAAAAAAATTTCTGCTCCACAAGCGAACATTTTTATCAGGGACTGCACCATCATGAACGTCCGCATATTGCACCTTGTAAGAAGAATTAAAAATATTTTCTTTACATCATTTTTTCGTATCGTCTCATAAAGAGAAAGAAGAATTTAAAAAATTCTTTTTATTGAATAAAAAATATATAAAACCGATGAAAAAATTAAATGTGTAACAAATAGATGAGTACAGAGAAGATGCTAGTATGTTAGTGCGTGCATGATATTGATTTCACTCGAGAATTGTTTAGTAGGAAATTTTGATGCATCAATGTAAACCAACGATTATCTATTTACTTACCTCTGTATAAATATATGTGCCTTCACTGTGATGGTCATGATTTAATGCGCTTTTCTTTTCAGGTATATATTCAGTTGTTTGATGGACTTAGTAATATTTGAATTAGTAATAAACTGACGCTGAAAGCAGAATCGTAAGGAAGACTCCTTTTGGTGCACTTGTCCTCTTCACACATATAAAATTTGTTTATTTATACTAATAATTATTCGGATCGTAACAATCCAAATATCTAATAAAAATTGTCGAGGTTACTTATTACATTTTCATGAGTTTGGTTGGGTACAAACTTTACTTGTTCGCTTTTTGAAGTGCCAGCAAAAATGCAGAAAGTCCACAGTGACCATGATGCATCTTCGCGATTCTACTCATTTCAGTCTTACTCACTGGAAGACTGGAACACTGTTTTTGTAATTTATTGCTTGTAAA
The DNA here is from genome assembly GCA_021029165.1 of Cyphoderus albinus. Classification (NCBI taxonomy): domain Eukaryota; kingdom Metazoa; phylum Arthropoda; class Collembola; order Entomobryomorpha; family Paronellidae; genus Cyphoderus; species Cyphoderus albinus. The sequence goes on from VYYJ01005936.1 coordinate 6,816, forward strand.
CAAAGAAACGAAATTAGTTTTTTGAGTGGCTTTTGAGCTTGTTGTTTTTGGATGAAGTTGCACAAATAATTAATACGTTCATGTGACACAGGGTTAGTAATAATGCTGCACACATTTGAACTCCAATTGAGCATTGGTATAAAAGTATGAAACTGATACTGAGTCATGCTGTATCGAATTGAAAACGTTTAGTAGGTTTTTAGCCTTCCTGGAATTAAAAAGCAATTTTCTAACCGTACAACCTGACGAAGAAATAAATTATTCGAAACCAGTAGCGATAGCCAATAGTCTAAGTGACTTGAATGAAACGGACAAGTGGCAATTAAGTTATAAGAGACCAGTGCTTAGTGTAAAGAATTAATAACTACATTAATAAGTGTTTTGTGTTAAGTGATGAGAGTAAAGCAAAGCTGTCATAAGAACCTCGGATGAGGAGACAGTGAAAGAACAACAACAACAACAGTAACTTGATCGAAAATAAAGCTCATTGACACACACCGTTGCCATTGCAGTGGAGTCATTTCCCCCAAACTATAAAAAGTGTAAATTTCTCAAGTTTGCTGAAGCGTTCCGGTCTGATTCAAGTGGCGTTGCAACCGCAATAATTTCAATTATTTGTTGCTGCTAACCATTAACTAGAACTCGTCCCCTTTTTTGGTTGTGCAAAGAACGTTAATTTTTGTGCTTTTATAATTATTGTTTAAACAAGGTGCAATTTTCTCTTTGAAAATATTGCATTCCAAGTAACTTCAGGCTCCCTTGCATTGCTATTATAGTGCACTGGTATAAAAGTTTTAAACTGTATCATATTGTATTGAATTGAAGATTTTCCTGTGTCAGTGCTAGTTTTTATTTTAGTCGGCTCATTTGTCGGCCTTTGTTCGTGGTGATCTCTGAAAAATACGACGTTTGTGTCCGTCACTGTCGGTGTGATTCATTATACTTTCACTGTTTCATTAGGTGAGTAATTCAATTATAGAAAACTAAACATCTTAAGATTAGAATATTTTTTGTGTGTAATTCATAATATCTAAACCTGGGTTCGAAGTTCATTTCATCTTAAAATGCGACATATGTATGCAGGTACGATATACATATATATATTTATATTTCAATGTGATATAGGGAATGTAGACGTTCGCTTAAATTGCGTTAAATTAACTTCGTATTAATTAGTAAATTCTCTCCGCCATATTCGCCAAACCGGCGTGCTCATATCAAGAACTTCAGTTTAGTAGTTATCGTACAAAAATTCTACAAACATTGCATGTTTTGCTTTATCACCTAATCTCGAGGTTTATATATATTTAAATCCTGAGGCTGACTCCAACTATACCATGTATATTAGAGTAAAATACAAACAAAATTTTCTCTTTAAGATGAAAAAAATATGTAGCTTTCTGTACAGATTTTGTTTAAGTAAACGCCATGCGCAAGGTATGAAGGAATAAAGCAAACAATAAATTAATGCCAATTGGCGTTCCATAGTTTACTAATCATGGAATTAAAATCACTATTACTTCACTTTTAACTATATTTTTAACAAGCTCTAAAAATAAACTATTTTTTAGACTTCAATTCCGCTGTTGGTGGAATTTTTTCAGAAACATGCACACATGTATGATATATCCCTCAATTTCACTTTATTTTCAAAGCACAAAAAGGATTAAAAATTGTCTTAACTGGTTAACTTTAGTCTATAGCTTCAAGCAAGTTTGTCTTCGTCTGTTACATACTTTCAATGGGTTCTCAGTGTGAAAATGTTTTCCTTGTATTATTATGTGGACCAGAAAAAAATATTTGTGTTGCATTGCAGGCAAAGAAATAGTTGTAAAGTTTGGAGAAGGATGGATGCGAAAGTAAATAATAGAGTGCGAGGGGAACGAGGGAAAACAAGAAGTTCTTGTCAAGATCTGCACAAAACGGAAAAATATAAAAGTGATTGCGCTCATAAAAATGGCAATGCACAATTTCTCCCCATTTCTCCGCACCGTTGCTTCGTTTTGCAGAAAAGGAGAGAATGGAAATGTTTCCTTCTCTATCACCCATGTTCCTCTATGATGTGATCATTTGATGCAAAGTGGAAGAAAAAAAGATTTTCGTGATAATGATGGTATGATCGTAATTAATCAACAACTGTTGAGTTGCTCTTTCCCTGTGTTTTTTATTGCTGCGCCGAAATATGCACATAAAGTGGGGAAATATGTTTTTTTTAATACATGACGCCAGAAAAGAAAGAAGATTTTTTTCCTACAAAAGTAATGTTTTACAACGGTGGTGTATAAAAACAAACAAAATGGAGACAGGTAGACTCTTCAAGGAAGAGAATGAACTTTCTCCTGTGTTTGAGTTAGAGCATAATTTTAAAAAATTGCTTTTACAACGCGTGGATATTTGGAGTTAAGAGTGAATGAAAAAGATGAGAAGATTAAGTATCTACAATTAAATGAATAGAGAGGCGATTCTTTGACAAAAAATAGGAATAAATGTTACAAGATTTTATTTTCTCATGCGGTGAAGATATGGTGAAGAGCATGGACTCCTGGAAATAGAACCATTCAATAGTCACCATTGAAATTCTTTCTATAAACTGGGTTAAGTATAGCTGAAGCCTGTCTGAAGTGTATATCGTAGGCATTCACCTACATAGGTGCACCTGTGTTCTTCGCACATGTAAACTTTCTTTATTTACACAAATAATTATGCGGATCGTAAACAACAATAAAATTTGTCGAGGCTAATTAATAGAGTCTGGTTAGGTACACACTTCACTTGTTCACTTTAGCAAAAATCCATAATGACCATGATGCATCATCGCCCTTCTTCTCATTTTCACTCTCACTCACTGCAACACACCATTCACCTTCGTTGCTAATTCATGCTTGCAAACAGAGAAATGAAACTAGTTTTTTGAGTCGTTTTTTAATCTGTAGCTTTAGATGATGATGAACAAAGAACTGCAGCTGAAACCACATTCAAAACTCCGATTGGCATTGACACTGTTATAATAGACTAGTATGATCAGAGGGTTGGAAGTTACATTGTTTGATCAATTAATTACAAATTACAAGTTACAAAAATTTCTCGTGATTAGGGTTGCCGCGGAGCGGTTCGGAACGGCTTTCGGAGCGTTTCGGAGCAACGCCGGAGTCACCTACTTAATGATGTCCATTCTCGGCGGTCGATGGCTCGTTCGAGTTGGCTGATTGTCGCGCACAATATATGCACCGGGTTGCCAATGTTTGCAGCTTTGTTTTATTTTACGTGGCCCAAAATATGTGTAAACCCCATGAAAAGCTCCGAATTCACCAACTTGGTGACATAAACATCAGATTCAGTGGCTATTACGGTTTGTTTATTGGTAGCTCCGGTACTAATATTTTGCGTGGGATTTAGAGGATT
>VYYJ01005937.1:0-10216 GCA_021029165.1 Cyphoderus albinus
AGTAAATTCCAAAGATGCGTCTAATATGAAAACGAACAGAATATTACGCGCTACAGTTTGTAAATTTAAATTATCATATTTACCAAACTTTTATACTACAGTCTGTTCTGTAAATATCCGAATAAAACATCAGTATGCATTTCCCTCAAACGGTTAATCAAATTTTTATGAAAGTTTGCATACATATTCCCTAGTATTGTAGTCTTCAATTTTGCCACTGGCATTCTCTTAAATTCTTGTTGAAGAAGGGCCAGCCCCACCTCTGGTCAACTGTTATATTGTCAACCATGGAGGATACACCGACGCGTAGGTCCTCCCAAGCCATTCTCCACTCCATGGCGTTTAAATTGGGACATCTGGCTGGCCAGTCGAATAATCGCACGATTGGTACCACAAATTGCTTTGTTGAGAGCTGGCTTGTATTGGAGCGTTATTCTACTGGAATATTCACCCCCCCCTACCCAATTCAGGACCCTGGCATAATAAACGAACCTTAAGGACATCCTGAATCAGGATTCCTGATAATCATGCGAGTTGCTCCCCGGTTGAATTGTGGCTAATTCGATTCCACACGATAATTAAACGCACCCTAAACCATGATCAAACCCCCGACTATTACGTAGAATTTTGTATTTCACATTATTTTTAATTTTTCTCTGATAATTCTTTTTAAACAGTCAAATAATATTTACAATTGATACATTCTAAACTAACCAGCTTGTCCGTTAGAGAAAATAATTGTTTTTTTTCTTTACCTCATCCCCATAGTGTGAATAGCCAATTTACTATTCGCATTATGGTTAGAATACAAATAAAAGTCAATCTTAAGCGATGGGTTGGGACGTCTCTAAATTTATATGATCAAGTATTGGCCAGTTATTGCACGTAGGCGGATTTGGAGTTCTTGTAACCTACGTTAGACATCTTTTCATGTACTTTTCTGACCTGCCATTCATGTAATCTGACACCGGATACGTCAAAAATAACTATATTGTAATTGCACCACAACTGAAACCATATTAACAATGAGCATCAATTTTTTCCAGAAGGAACTCAGTTAAATGTTGCCCTGTCGGTATAATCTCAAATACAACTTAATTTGCACGTAACCAGCTCAAAATGATAAACGTTCAATATTTATAGAACCGTAACAGTTTTCAGACTTCTTATTTTTGCCTGTATCTACCGAAAACGCCCTTATCCACCTGAAAGAATTTGCCCGGAATTTTCTAATGTTCCTATTAACATGATATAAAGATATCAGAACACAAAAGTTAGAAAAGTTGGAAATGATGGAGACATGCAAATTAGTTACATATTTGGATATTTATCAAACAGTATAAGAGCGACAAGATTGACACGATACCTATGAAGATATCCAAGGAGCGACAGAATTCCAAAGAAATCATAGAATGCCCCACTCAATTCCTCAGATGTAAGAACGGAATTTGTTCGGTTGACCCATCCCCGAATGAAGAAATTGTATTGTCCAGAATCCTTCATTTCCAGCCAAAAATTGTGAATGCCGGCTGATCCTGTTGCGTGATTTTGCGCCACGTTTACGTCCGCCCAGTTTATGTAGCCCAACGCCTCACCAGTGTATGAGAGCATTAGAATATACACAATGTGTGCACCCCAGAATTTTAGGGTTTTATTCGGAACCTCTAAAACATTTTTTGCATTTTTCGGACTACAGACGAAATTCACAATTTTCAGAAAATCGTCCTGATTCAGCCACAACTTGTTAAACGTAACCATCTTGTAAATCTGACTGGCTATAGCTATGACCATTTTGACGTGATGTGATGGATTCTTATCTTCTGTGGGTAAGGACAATCGAATGAATCTGATTATCCATGCGAAATCCAGTAGAGTAAGAAAAATGCAAAGAATCTTTTGTGGCCACCATGACGCTACAACAAATTCTTCAGTTTTTAGCCCGTTTTTGAATTCCTTGGGTTTTTTCAAGTAGAAGGGACTCATGCACAGATAGTAGCAACATTTTACTGAAATTACGAGAAACTTTGGGAGGTAGCTTTTTTCCCATGATTTTTCCGCTATTTCGGTTTCATAGGATTTGTTGATTTTGAAAATGAACTTGTCAAAGGATAAAAAGTTGGGTTTCGTATCACTGATAACTTTGATGTCATTCATTTTTAAATGAACCGAAAATAAATGCTTTTGGGGCTTGTGCAAAAAAATATCTGAAGCCTACGTGTCACTTCTGAAACAACTGGCCAATTTTCAGGCGTAGCTGTATGCTACACATAATTATTTTTAGCTTTGGCTATGAAATATTCAATTCCTAGTCTAAAGTTTAGTAATTTGCTCATCTTACTAAGCAAATATTTTGTAATATTTCGTCCAATATGATATGAACATACGTCGCATTAAATCAAGGTTTGAAAACGGCAAAATAGAAAAATAATAATTGGAGAAACCTCATTAAAATCCATCACGAAGGGCTGCCGGTATAAATTAGCTTTCGTACATAGGCACGGCACGACTAAATCTTACAACAACTTCATACAACTACCCCATCAGTGATGGGCCTTCAACTAACAAAAATATTGGATTTTTTGTGCCGTGAAAAAAATAGATATGGGAAAAACACGTGTGGAAAAAGTTTTTAAGGAGTAGTAGGAAATGGGAAAACCATTGAATTCATATACTACAAACATCCATATGACAATTTCAACAATAAATTGTTGTTTTCTGACCGTACCAAACAACACGGGTCACAACCTAATAAATTTGACCAGAAATTTCCATAGCGTAATAAAAAGCTTAATAAAATTTAGTATGCAATTAAACATTCTTCTCCCTTACCGATATTACGATTCAGTAGCAGTATCATTGTGAAGACATTTGAAATATGACGTTCAATTTATTTTAAACTGTAGTTTATCATGTTATTTATTTTCCACAAGTGAAGCTAGATGGTTTTGAAGGCCCTTTCATCAGTAACAGAAAAATAAAACACGAAACCAAACTACTACTACAATCTCAACTACAATGAAGCCAAGTGTATTGATGAGCCCTGTATTCGAGGTCCATCACAGAGGACTGAAATCCCGGCTTTAAAATTCAATCTAGCACCGAAAATGTCGACTTCCATGTCTTAAAGCGAGTGTCCGGAGGAAACCGTGACGCAAAGTGTACCGGTGAGCCCGTTTTCGAATAAGGCAATTGTGGTTACTTTTATGCATGCGAAAAACTAGTACAAAAAATTATTGCATCCAATAGATATCGAGCCCACACCCCTTCACTACCTTAGCCAACTACTTAGCCACCTGACAGGCCAAAGTTCGCTGCTATAGTTTACGTAGTGACTCTAGCATTTTACTCTAGCACTACTCTATTTTCTTTAAAAACACGTTCACCATATTTCATGCATCTTTTCTCATTTATGTTAACTGATTACGAAAATTGACTTCTTTCCAAGTAGACACAAGAGGGTTATTATATTATAAAAGTATCATAATTTGTAACACTGTGTAAATTTTTGTAGCCCAGAATTACTTAGGTTACTTGTCAAAAACTTTCTTCTGTAAAGCTCCGCTGTAAAAATAATGTTGATAGTCAAAGTTTGAATATATATGTAACGTAAGGCACCAAATCTTGACTGAACCCGAAACATAAGGGAAAGAAAAAGTTTCAAACACGGTAATTAACTTTGAGGAAGTTTGATTAAATACAACGCAAGTCTTTAATGACATTGTTGTAATTTTTCCTCTAGAGTAAACTTTCGTTAAACCGGCCGCTGAAGGGACGGGAAATTTTTGGCCGGCTTAAAGTGCATTACCTTTATTTTTTACTAACAATAAAAGTAACAAACACAATTTCAAAAAACTATTTTAGAAGAAATTTCTGATTGAAAAGCTGGTCCAGTTAGTCAGTTAGTGGAATGTACCTAGCTGTTCCTAAAGTTTAAACCACGTGTTGTCAACAATTGGGAATTTACTGCCTTTCACTCTTAAATCCTAAATTTGTCCTTGATGACTTCTCTTNCTAAATTTGTCCTTGATGACTTCTCTTTTCTCTATAATTTTGTGACGCTTTTCCTAATTTTTTTTAATGGCTGACGAAGAAATTCTTTTTTCTTTGTAAAGTTGAGCTTGACTTTTTCTAAATTTCCAAATCAACGATAAGTGCCAGTTTATCTGCCAGCGAGTAACTGTATTTCCGCTTCAATTAGGACAAATGTCTGATATTATGTACAAGTTTAGCCATGAGATTAGTTGAATGAAAATAAAATCGAAGTAAAAATTTACAGCGAAGCAATTCAATTAAAATTTCATAGCTAAAAATTTTGGTAAACACTGGTGTTGTTTTGTAACACATAAGAAAGAGTTTACATAAAACTTTTCGAAGTGAGCGGGCCAATAATTAATGGTATTTATGCCGGTCATGGCATAAATATTATTAATTATTAAATTACAAAATAAATAAATACAATAAATAAATACAAATACAAATACAAATACAAATACAAATACAAATACAATATTGTAAATACAATAAATAAATACAAATAAAAAATAAATTACTGGTTTAAATACAACTAAAATGCTCGAGGGACCCAATTTATTCGGCCGGATTAAGTATCCACCGGGTTAACGATACATAAATGCATTGTTTTCCGTATTATTTGGTAAAGGTGAAAATATGTTGACCGGTTTACTCATACGGCCGGTTTATCCGTGAACATGAATAACTTGTGTGAGGATGCAAAATTACTGATTTCTAATTAAAGTTTACAATAACTCCTCTACAAACTTATTCCATATTTAAACTACATTTTCATCCACCTTACAAATCGATCATTCAATAATATCTCAATCTAATTTTAACAATTCAAGTTGTGTTTTTGAAACAAAATAGGTTACAAATGGATGAAAACTATATTCCATAATACATTAGCTACTTTATCACCATCACACTTGGGTAATTTCATGCTGCAGTAACTAGTATTGAACACATACAATATAGTATGTAAGTGTGACGCCGAGAATCTGTATCGAAAGCAGAAAAATGCCAGGTCACATCATATTATACTACCATACTCCAATTTTATATTTAGCTACAAAAAATACATTTAGAATTTAAAAAAAATTATTTCAAACATAAATATCCGACTTACATTTCCAACCATTGAGTAGGTAATTGAGAACTTTTTGCCGCCCTTTATTGCCACGCAGTTTGAGTCAATGTCGTTGAGGATTAGGGATAATTTATCGGAGTCCACTGCCCCAACCCGGTTTTTATCGACATGAAGCCAATCCTTCAGCGAGCGTGCCTGGCAATTTTTTTTAAAAAATGTTTAGACTAGAATTAAGTATAATCAATATAAAATACAAAATTTAAAATTCGAGGTTTGTTTTAGTCTAACCAGATGACAAACATCCGCCGAGAAAAGAACGATACAATGGCAATGAAAAAAGTACGTGCATTCTGTAATAACAGTTTGCCAATTTGGGTCATCCTTTTGACCAATCAAGTCATCGATTGAGGATCCATAGGCTAATAGTGTTTCTAAAAGAAATAGAATCACAATTGAGCCAAATACATTATTGATTAGTATTGATAGTTTCTTCAGTGAGATAAATAGATCCTGTGTGGAATTCCAGTTGGTTTTAGTTTTCATGTCAGAATTTTCATTGTCATTAGTTTCATTAACTTCGAGCGATTGAGAAAACGCTTTGGTGGGTATCCACAGTGTCATCACAGCCATCATTAATAGACCGTCGCAATAAATTCCAAAGATGCGTCTAAAATGAAAAAGGACAGAATATTACGCGCTACAGTTTGTAAATTTAAAAGATTATATTTACCAAAATTTTATGAGAGCGTACCTATGAAGAAATCCGAGGAGCGACAGAACTCCAAAGAAATCATAGAATGCCCCACTCAATTCCTCAGATGTAAGAACGGAATTTGTTCGGTTGACCCATCCCCGAATGAAGAAATTGTATTGACCAGAATCCTTCATTTCCAGCCACCATTTTTGAATTGTTGACCCCGCTGCGTAATTTTCCGTCACATGTACGTTTACCCAGTTTACGTAGCCCAATCCCACATCAGTGTATATGAGCATTAGAATATACACAATGTGTGTACCCCAGAATTTTAGGGTTTTATTTTTGACCTGTAGAACATTTTTTGCATTCTTCGAACAAGAGACGAAATTCACAATTTTCAGAAAATCGTCCTGATTCAGCCAGAGTTTCTTGAACGTAACCATCTTGTAAATCTGACTGATTATAGCTATGACCATGTCGATGTGATGTGATGGATTCTTGTCCTCTGTGGGTAAGGACAATCGAATGAATCTGATCATCCATGCGAAATCCAGTAGAGTGAGAAAAGCGCAAAGAATCTTTTGTGGCCACCATGACGCTACAACAAAATCTTTAGTTTTTAGCCCGTTTTTGAACACCTCGTTTTTTCTCAAGTAGAAGGGGCTCATGCAGAGATAGTAGCAACATTTTACTGAAATTACGAGAAACTTTGGGAGGTAGTTTTTTCCCCATGAATTTTCCACAGTTTCCGTTTCAGAGGATTTGTTGATTTTGAAAATGAACTTGTCAAAGGGTAAAAAGTTTGACTTTGGATTCGTGTCACTGATAACTTTGATGTGATTCATTTTGAGTGGACCGAAAATAAGTTACGGGATTGTGTGCAAAAAAATATCTGAAGCCTACGTGTCACTTCTGAAACAACTGGTCAATTTTCAGGGTAGCTACATATATAATTATTTTTTTGGCTTTGGCTATCAAATATTCAAGTTTTTTTTTTAATTTGCTCATCTTACTTAGCAAACATTTTGGAATATTCCGTCCATTATCGATGTATATATGTACGTTGCGTTAAATCGACATTTGAAAACGGAAAAACAAGTTTAGAATAATTGGAGAAAACTCATTAAAATCCATCACGAAGAAAGGCTGCCTGTACAATTTGGCTTTCATATAGGCACACGGCACAACGAAAGTTACTAACCAAAAACAACCTTTAATTATTGTTATAGTACGTACATAAAAAATAATTTTTTTTAAAGAATGTTTTAAAGAAACTATTAAAAATATTGATTCATGGCACAAAGATTTGTTAACAACTTATGGAAAGGGATTTTACAAAACAAATGATTTCAGATTCTACATGACCATTTCCAATAATGAACGCTGAACCATAATACCACATAAAATAGGTTACGACACAAACAACTTTTGTTGAGTTTGAATCACATTAAATTAATGTTTATTTTATTTTGGGACCTTCTTTGCATTAACATGAGTTATAATAATACAGAATAGTAATAGTATTTAGACATAGTATCATTCAATATCAAGCAAATATTTTATCAAATATAAATATATATTAACTAATCAATATTTAACTGCCATTTAACTATCTGGTTACCTACTAAAATACACGGTTGTAAATTACCCATAATTACAACCGTAACCTTAAATCATAATAATAATTAATCATGATAACTGATGATGATCATATCAAAGTCGTCAGTCAATTAAATATGTCAAATTATCAGATACTTAACAATCAAGTCAAAATATATTGAATAAGTAGTCAGAACTTAAATAAAAATAATTCATAATTGGTGAAACTCAATTAAATCGTAAAAAACTACAAATGATCTATGTAAATGTAAATTTGAAAATTTTATTTTACGGTAGAATGAAAAGTGAAATGAAATTTGTAAATTGGTCGCTTTCTACTTGAAGATTAAGCGGCACCTTCTAAAATTGACCAGCTGGATATAATCACAGGGGATGTATCCGGTTCAGTCTCAGTTTCCCCATTTTCATTTCCATCAGCCTCGGCTTCAAATTCATCTTGATCTGCTGACGCTTCGTAATATTTATTTTGATTTTGATACTCCGAAAACTGCATTGGCATCACCATCTCAGCCTCACTTTCAGTCTCGTGCTCAAATTGGACCTGCGCCAATGACGACGTAGAGGTTATCAGGAGTTCATCTCTGTGCAGTCTCAATTCATGCCTTTTCACATTTCCGGGCTGGGTGAACTTCCTCAGACAAAATCTGCAATTAAATGGCCTTTGACCCGTGTGGATGAAATTGTGCCGTTGGAGGCTAGGTTTGGTGGTGAATCTTGCCGAGCAAATGTCACATTTAAAATTTCCAGTATTAGATTTGATTTTCTTCAGATTCTGAGCTGGTGTAGCTTTCGGCTTCTTCATGAACTTCATTTTCTTTATTTTTGCAGATTTTACTTTGCTGTTGAAGTTTAACGTTCGACTTGTATTTGATTTTGATTTTCGAATCTTTTGACCTTGCTGAATCTTTACAAAACGACATAGTCTCTTCTCATGACGAAGACGTTCCCAATCAGCGGCAAACTTCAAATCACACGTGCCACATTTAAACGGCTTAATCTTCGTGTGATTAACTCTGACATGAACGGCCAATTTACTGGGCGACACAAAGCTCTGAGGGCAGACATTACAGGGAAACTTCCTGGTATGAGTGAACTGGTGCTTCCTGAGCTGGCACAGACTTCCGAAGGTTTTACCGCAGCTATTGCATTTTGCTGAATTATTATCATCATGATTCATAATTTTCTTTGCTTCCTGGTGGGCTTCCAAACCCTCACGTTTAGCAAAGCTCCTGGAACAGAATTGACACCTCCATTGATACTGACGCCAAGGTTTCGGTTTTTTGACGGGACTCGGCGTCCTCTTTTTAATTTTCCTCTTTCTGGTTGACTTCCGGGTCAAAGTTGATTTGGAGGTTGAGGTGGGGTTGGAGGAAGCTGGCTCTAATTGTGGTTGTGGTGGCCTGATTCTGGCTCTGGTTTCTCGCTTCAATTTCAGCTGCGGAAATTCCTTAGACTTTTGTTCCACTGCAATAAAAATAATTATATCATTATTAAATACGTAGTTAAGTAATTAATTAGACTGGCTGTTAGTAAAATAAATGTATTTACCTTTGCAAAGAAAGTTTCTTCGAAATTCATCAGCCGCCTCAATGATGGCCTTGTTTTGAGCGAAGTTCATCCAGTTACCATCACTGGAAGCTTCCATCCGGTGAGGTTCATCAGATCCCAATCGCTCAGTTTCCAAAGTGAGCACAGGCATCATTTCCCCAGCGATGAGTCTCATTTGCCAGCTGATCTGGAACTGAAGCTGTTCCCAGAGTTGGTAAAGCCTGCAAAAAGTCTCCAGCAGAGGCAGGCAGGTGTCACAAACCTGATTTTCTTGAACAGCCTTCACATTTTCGTTAACCCCGAATCCGAGGTGGCGACTGGAAAGTTTGCAAAATCTATGAAGAATTTCACGTCGATATTGAAGTCGATTATCACTATCATGATTATCCACGCGAATTTTTGTTTTCACAGGGAAAGTGTCGCTGGGAATAAAATTCTTGTAGCAGATGAAACAAAACTGAATCTGACTGGGTTTAATATTCATTTTTAAATATGTAATCTATGATTTATTAAATTTTACCAATTGATAGTTTCAAATTACAAGAGAGTCAGCTGAAAAATTATGCGGATATGAAATGAATGTAGCCACTCACTGCATTGAAGTGAAGTAAAAACTTTTCGCTCTCAAGAAGAAAAGAAAGAAACACTGAGGGAACACCGAGCAATGAACCAAATATTTGCCGGTGAAGCATAGGGGAAAATATTTCATTCTCTGCTACGTAATAAATGTGTGGCCACTAGTCACACACAGTATAAAACACAATAATGTTCACTCACCTTTACAGAGAGAGTGGTTTCGGAGACAAAGCTTTGTTGGTTGAGACTTTGAGACTAGACGCCAGGCCAGGTACTTTTTAATAAAGATTTTGCGGCCGCAATTATAAGTGGTGTTAGATTATGCATAATATGTATAACCCTTTCATAGCCAACCGATTACATATTTTTAATTTTAATAAAAAAAGTTAACTCATTATTATCAATTTGATTTTTTAAAAGGCAACAACTATACTAAATATGTATGTGCCCATATCTTAATCTCGACCTTTTCATCACTGGTAAAAATTCTCCGGTATAGTACATAATATCATACCAATAATTAGAAGAGCAAGTCTTCATCATGAACAGTCATTAATTTTCCCCTTACTAAAAGATAATACTTTTATAGCTAATTTAGAACTGCCTGGCAAATGTAAAAATAAAATTTGAAAAAAGTTACTTTCGGTTTCCCGGAAATACATACTTATTGA
>VYYJ01005938.1:0-10216 GCA_021029165.1 Cyphoderus albinus
TCAAGTTTTCAGCACCAGTTACCGACTCTTATGCGGAATCTTTAATTTTTTAACCGCATGATGCATTTATGGCAATGAAAAGTATCAAATAAAACTGAGCTTGTTAAGAGAACTTTCAAGGTATTTCAGGTAGGAGAATGAGAATAGGATGAAATGAAGCTGCAATCGTTAATTTTTTTTTACTTTTGTTGAGTTGTCGTGTGCTCTGCGCAATCCCACTGCAATCACATTAACTTTTGTATGCGATGGTGACACAGAGAAATGAGGAGCTGTTAAATAAATGAATGCATATTATAACATTATGTAACGTAACGTAACCTTGATTCATTTTCAAAATGGATTTTCTGAAAGCAAAGTACTTGGCGTGGCGAAAAGTTCTTCTCGCTGGTGACACAACAGATTTTTCTCTCCGCTTCCTCTTATATTTTATATTATATTACACACCATTTTCTTACATTTATATTGTTCATGTTCATCAGCCAGGAAAAAAGCATTAGACGAGACGATGCTTTTCTTCTGCTGTGTTGACATTTCATATTCATCCGGTTGTTTCCTTCGCCCAGAGAAATGTGTATATTATCCAAACCGCCAAATCCATAATAGTAGTCATAATAGTCATATTGTGTAACGTTGTATGAATAATCTGAAGTCTAGCCATGTCTAAATGTTGTAACGTTCTCTGGTTTATTTGCTCAACGTTGAATGAGTACATCCACTCCCACTTTGTGAGCCCACTTCCTGCCTCATCATCATCACGATCGTGATCCTCATCGTCCTCCAAGGACTTAAACATGAATACACAATACATCTTACAATGCAAAAAGCTGCTTCCGTTTTATTTGTGAGTGTGTGTAATTTTTACAATTCGTAGTCTGACAATGAAAGAAGGAGCGTGGAGTTAACAAAACTGCCGATTCCTCTTCTATTCTATCTTGCTCCAAAGATACACGATCCAACTTTTCATGCATCCACTGGGATGTCTGGAAACTTCCACTTCTCTAAAAATTACGACCGGCCTGGCCTCCAAGTAAGCGTGCCGTGATCGTCATTGTGCATGAAATGAATATTACCAGACTTTTTCCTTTTTTCCGATTCACTCCATAAATAACAAAAAATGTAGACGTTTGGACGTTACGTACGTTTGCAACATTACTTCATATAATATGCATTATTATACACAGTGTGATAGCTAAGGTTGTTCATTTCTCTCAGGCTCGGTAGTCGGATCTTGGAAAGTTCATCTGTGCTACTTATTTTTAGTTTACTTGCTTTTCTGGACTCGCAGGTTTCATCCATTTATAAAAAAATTTTAAGGAGGGAAAGTCTCAATGAGCTGAGTGTGCACAGAAGAGAGACACGGAGAAACGGTTTGTTACTCTTTCCTACTAACATCCATAAACCGACTAACATCCACATCCACCTTTCTCTTGGGTGCTATGCTGTGATGACGATCGGGCAGAAAAGTAAGTCTCATCTTATCGCTCGGCTTGCATCATAACATAAGCACACATTTTGGATTGGATACATGCTCACATCCACAACATCACATCACCGACTAATGTAGAGGCAAATGGCACTGATATTTCATGTCCGTTCAAGTTGTACGCAGTTACCTCGTGAATGTGAACATTGCTGCCAAAAGAAAAAGCCACGGTATCTTTTATACATATGGCATTTTTCCATCTAAGACTGTTACACCATTCATGATATGATATGGAAGAATTGTGCCAGCCATGAACTTTCTTTTCTTCAGCTGCTGCACCAACACCAGCAGCAGCCACACAGTTCACTTCTCTTATGTTATCCTATCATCGCCTTCTTCTCTTCTTTCTTCCTATGCTCACTTCACCCGCTCGCTACTTTCGCTAGTTCAGCTCAGCTCACCAGCTTAACTCACAACACAACGATTTTTTTCTTTCCGCTACTTTTTTTTGCCGTATTTGTAAGTAACAACATTTATGTTTCTGCTCGCTCTTCCAGGCCTTTCCACCGAAACCACCACCACATTCATAGATCTCACATCGCACTTTACTTTGCTCATCCATCCATCCAACAAGCTGAAAAGCAGAAGTGAAGCCGTCCCTTTTCGCTTTTCATTTTGTATCTTCTACTACAGTGATATGCTACGGCCAGGCTATGTTTATAGTTTAGTTTGTATGTAACTTGAAACATGCACTGACACAATGAAAATAGTTTTTCTGCAGCAGAGCAAGAGCAACCGACAAAACCGAAACCGACCCAGACCATGCGAAAAAAGCTAAAGCATGATTGTAGTATTTGTGTATTTGTAGACACAAGAATGGAGCAGGGATATATGGAACAAAAGAGTTCTTTAGTTTCGCGTGTGTAGCCACAGCCGCAACAATTCGTTTTCCAGGGTAGTGTATGTAGAATGTAAGTAAACTCTCGATAAAGCTTGACTGCGTTGCGTAACATAAGTAAACACGAACATCTTTTTGTGTCAACTTTATTTCTAGCAGACAGAAGAATGCACGATACAAACATAATATTATGATAAATACTATGGCTTTCGTTGTTGTATGTACGCTACATGTGCATAAAGTCCACCTGATCTACATCCGTTATCTTTCTAAATAATGAAAAAATCTGAACCAATTTAAATAGAAGGAAAAGCGATTGTGAAATACAAAGAGTGCGAATCTCATTTGATTTTTGATTGAACCATAAACATGGCATGAACTGCAAACTGTTTCAGCAGCAGTCGAACACGTTTATAATATTAATTTGCCCAGTTTACTTTTATTAGTTTGCATTGCCAAAGAAAAGACAAGAGCAGAGAATTACGTTCTATATTCACTCACAACTCACAACAGATGATAGGGTAAAGATGGGATCGACAGAAGCAGTGAAATGAGCAGAACCTGTGCTGGGTTATGTAAAATTGGATGGCTCCACTCCTCTGATGTTACATTCATGGAGAAAGCAGAGACAGTATAGGGAAAAGAGTTCCGGCCCAAACCTTCCTCACTTCGTCTTCGACTACTCTTTAGCCAGAACAGCCAAGTTTCGCCACGTTACGCTAGACAGATTCGGCTGCGGGTATTCTCAGAGTAACCATTCCACTATTTCCGACAAAACATTGCTTCCATCCAGCTCCGTTCCTCCAACTTATACCCTCCCATGCTTTCTCTGAGCCTGAGTGTGTTTGTATTTAGCTTCTGTTAGTCCAGTCAATGTTAAAAGTCTTACTCTTCTGCTGTGACAAAAGGGCAGAATGGCCACAAATGCAAAACTTCTCCTTCTCACATGGTTTAGGTGAAATCAGCAGGCACCGAGTAAGGATTTTTTTACTTTCTCTCTCTCACTTCCTCAGTGTACCTTTTCCTTTTTCTTCGCTCTGAGGAGGGATACTCGTCTCTGTGTGCGAGTTGCAGTTGAGTCGTGTGAATGTGTTTTTTGTGTGTGTTGAGTGAGATGAGTGTCTGTGTTGTGTTCGTGTGATGTGATCATCTTAACTTCTTATATTTCTTCAAGAAAAATTTAAAAGGAGAAAGGTAAGAATACTTAAAAACGTTTCCCAACAACACGATTCTTTTTTTGGTTTACTCTTCATGTGACATTCCTACATTTTTTCCAGAGAACTCTTATGCAACCAGATGAATCACAAGTGAGAAAATAATCCAGTTTCTAGTTGAACAGTAGTACTTCACGTACTTTGTTTGTTTGCACTTTCTCTGCTGTTTGTGCTCCAATCATTGCTTTTTTAGGAAATGTGATTTAGATGCGAAAGAAAGATAGACACATTGAAAGAAGAAAATTACCCTTTTTATTAGAATGATGCAATCAAAAATATTAATTAAGGCAACATGGACCTCGAAGATGACAAAAATGACGACGACTTATGGGAATGAAAGCAAAGAAGAGTTGAGTCTCGAGTGTGTTTCTGTACATGCCTGACATTCCATTTTCTTCGTAAAAAACAACACAAACATCACATCACATCTGTCTCCGCCTTCTTGTCTAGCAATGAGAAAATGAGATAACGGGACATAACACAGCATAACCATCATCATCGAACTCTCTCCCTCTCATCTCCTATTTCGCCTTCGAATTGCACAACAGAGAAAAGACAGAGATCGAAGCAGCTAAAATAAAAAAGGGTGAAGTTGAGTGGAGTTGTGGAGTTTCTGGAGTGTGTCCTTGTTTATGTGGTACAGTGGTGTGTGTTGGTGTCTGAGTGTGCTTTCTTTTGGATGAAAGTTGCTCATGTTTGTGAGGTGATATGATGTAAAGCACACAGAGAGAGAAAACCTTTATAAATAGTTGAAGTTGAGAGTGAGCTCAGGCTTAGATGGTGCAAGCAGAGTGAATGAAGCAAATATTGACTCGTCTCACATTATTATTATTTCAGTGAGTTGCTGTTTGTTTGTTTTGTAAATGTCAACTCTCAAAAAAGCTAATCATTGAAAAGGAGAAAAAAAATTGAAAAAGACGGATTATCCCATTAGTAGAGAGACACGATGCTTTGGTGACCTGCCGCTGATAATCATGATGATGATGATGATGATGGTGATGAGTAGTGGGCTTACCAAGGATGCTTTCAGTTCACGTTTTGGAGGAACCCTTAAAAAGGTACCTTATTTTTTCGTTTCGTCTTTTTTTTATTTTTAGTAAAATCATGCCGTGCAATTTAATGTCTGAAGCATGGAGATGTGAAGTGATCATGTCATAAATTGTTTAGTAGTAACAGTGTAGTAGTCATAATCATGTCTAATACATAATGTATTTTATTTTTTGGGAGAAGAACGAAATTGTCGGGATAAAATATTGTGTAGTGCTGGTGCACACTGCACACGGTCCTCATAGTGAGTGAGTGAGATGATGTGAATGTTAACTAGGCTGTGATCTAATTTTTTGTTTCAACTCAGTTTGTGTATAGCTTTTTATTGATGTTATGCTCTCGGGACTCGAGATTCTGAACGGAAGGGTTACGACTGGAAACAGTTGGAAGCTGCGCCTATAATCATAATACATAATGTAATGTAATGTTGCAAACGTGGATGCTCCAAGGACAAGAAAAAATGTGCCAGCCATTCTTAATATTATATATTTTTTAACTTTATTGTTTTCTGGAATCTCAGAAATCTTTCTTGACAGGCGATAGACATAAGGAAAGAAAACACAAATTGCAAAAAGCGCACAGTCAAAAGCACTATGCGCTTTTCTAAATTCTTTTCCTTTTCAACTCGGAACGTTTCAACCGTACAGTTGATTGTTGAAGTGAGGTGAAATGAGAAGAAAAATGAGACAGGAAGGAAGCGGAGAATGGGAACGGCACATACTTTCTAAAACTAAGTTGATCTATGTAGTGTTTATGTAATGTACCCTATACCTGCATGGAGATGAAGACAAAAGAAATGAGAAAAACTCCATAGATTGCGTAGTACTACTACACATGCATTATTCTTTTCACTGCTCCAATTCCAGTGGTTTCAGTTTGGTTACATCCAAGAATAGCAGATGCGGAGTAGAGAAGAAGAGATGTGATAGAATATGTAAAATTAGGTGCATGAAGCATGAGGTGAACCGAACAAGAGAGAACGGCAGAAGGCAAAGTTTTTTGTAGGCATTTTGCCACATGCATTTTTAAACGGTTCGTTTTTTTCTTTCTTTTTTAGTATGGACCACCTTCTCTCTTCTTCTTTCTGTACGTCGGTACACACATTGACTGACTGAGTGGAACTCTACTCGAGTCATTGAATAAGATGCATGAATCGTACATTATGTAGAAAAAGCACATACGTCAAACTATAGAACACTGACAAGACACAAGAGCCATTAATATGGATGGATGCTTCAGACATGGGACAATATAGGTAGCGCAGTTCCATTGTGTCAATCTATTTTGAATATTTTCTCGAACAAAAAAAAACCTTTGGAAGAAGCAAGAGAAAAAATTAGAATGCGGGTTCTGTGCAGAATGCCCAGGGACATTTTAAGGAGGCACATTTTATTGTGTTATAATAATATAATACAATATAATGACTTTCACTAGAGGAACAAAAGACTCGATTCATTGAATAATGCTGGTATTATATTAGATAGGCGAGCTTATCTCGTCCAGTTCTCCTCTGTCATGTCAGGGAATTTCTCCGAGTTTCAGTATTTAACTTAGGATTAGCTCCTCTTGGCAATAGCTCACTATAGACTGGGTAAGGGAAAGAACGATGGGACCTGAGAATTGTGAAACAAGAGAGAAAATCGATTTCACCTTAATTTAATATAATTAAGCTGAACAAGTTGTTCAGAACAGCAGACGAAGGAAGGACACAGGGGGACAGGAAGAAACGGTGCTCAGTGTCTACACATTGTACCTATTTGCACCAATTCCAGTGACGGCACAGAAGAAGAAAAAACTCTTCTCAATTAAGTATCGTCTCATCTGATCTGATCTCACAGGTTTCGTGTTTCACTTAACTCCCGGCTTCCAATTAGTGTACAAAAGTAGACATGATGAATATGATGATTAACGATCCATCTGATTATATCTGTTCTGTCCCGTTATTCACTTCAATACAAGTTAGTGCGAAGATGTTGGTAGAGTCTTTTGTTCTGGAAAGAGTAAAACGTGCTAGACTTTTATTCAATATAGAAAATTATTGAGCGGCTCGGCTCCAGTCATAAATGAAAGATTCTTCCGAAATTGTGTGGTTCCTAAAAGAGAGCTTTGTAAGCTCATTTTGCATTCTATGAAATTGCTCAAAATAATAAAACGAAGAATGGTAATAAAGCAAAATAAATTGTTCCAAACTTTCTTGTTCCCACTAATCTCGCCAAAATTTTCTCCGGCTCACTTACTCCTTCACTAAAATTTTTCACTTTTCTCTTTGGAAGCTATGACCTACTATTTATACTGGTGCCGCAGCATTGAATGATTTGTAAAGTTTAGTATCTTCCTCTTTTTCTCCAAGAATAAGAGCCAAACCCTCCAAGTTGCAAATAAATGACTGAATACACACGCACACACACAACCCACCAAAATTCCTTGGAGAACCAAAAAGTCTCCCAAGAATTAGAATTGTACACAAAGACGATAAATCTAAATCATACTCCACACAGTCATTCATAGCCACAGCCTCACGAACAACTTAGTTTTGAGAGAAAGCAGAGCAATGCTCTGGAATGAAAATGGCACGCAAACCAGCAGAAGAAACCAAACCAGGCATGCATCACCATCACCATCAACAACAACATCGTCCTAAGTAAAGTTCTATACTTCCTGATTTGTGATCTTGGTCCTTCCCTTCCACCAAACATTGAAAATTTGTTCCCATAAATACCCAAAAGCCTTATAGACCTACTTTAGATAGAGTACACGAAGCCAGACAATTTTCATAGGAATGCAAACCAACCGCACGATCCCAGATTATCTTCAACTTTGAACAGGCAGCCCACAGAGATGAATGAATAAAACGGTTGAGAAGACTTGATCACAACAACATTGATAAGAAAAGAAAATCAAGCAAGCATCCATCCAAGCAATAGTCACCTACTAGCGTCAAATTTAATAAGGACAGTGGTTCAGTTCACATCGATGACTTGAAAATATTATTTTCACTTCGTTCCCTTTCAATTCGTTCGAAAATATTTTTGTGTTATGCTTGCGCTATTTTGAGCAGCGTTAAATTAATACTGGTTATTTATTCATTCAATTTTCGCTGTAAAGGTCAAATGTCACCTTCAATAAAGGGAAAATGCCAAAATAGAGAGAAACACTTGATAAATCTGCTCGAAACATGTTTAACTCCCGCAGCAATGAAACAAAAAACAAAGTAAACACCAAAATACAGTGAAATATGGCTGAAAAAGGCTCTTATTATATCATCGATTTTATAAGCATTTGCCATAGAAAATGGACATGGTAGATGGACAAACAAAATATTTCACTCGGACTCAAATGACCGCATTCTTCAGTCCACACAAAAAATCTGCGTGTGATACACAAATTTTTCAACTACAACCAGAGACTTGATTGCCGTCTTTTTTCATGTTGTAAAAAGTTTGCAAAAAAGACGATGGAAGGACAATATTGATTGCAGACTTCGATAGCACATACTTACTACAAGCAAACAAACAAACATGAAAAGTGCAAAAGCTCACAGTCAGAAAGAACAAAGCTTGTGAGAACCTGAAAAAATTACGGGAATACTGGGATTTATGTGACATTCGTAAATCACGCAACTAGGCAAAGTCGAAAAGTCTTGGAAGCAAAGCTATGTTTCAAGAACACAAAACTACTTTAGTAGGTGGCTTTAATGTTATTTTTTTGTTTTTGAAATGGAAATGGACTTAAACTATGTACTTGTACTTATTTACCTTGTAGGCACACTTTTTTTTCGGGAAAAGATTGATTGCTTTAGAAATTAAGAATTGTATTTTTATTCTTTTACTATAGAGCTTTTAAGAGTAGGTAAACTTGAATGCCCGAGCTTTAATAGCGGTTTAGGTACCTCAGAGGCTCATAAAAGTAAATCCGTTGTAAATTGCTTAGATTTGTGCTCAGAGGTGAACAAATGAGAAGTGGGTAAAATGGAATGGAATATACCGTTATTTACCATTTCTCATCGTTTACTTGCAACAATTCATGACAATAAACGACCAAAAATGTCCTAAATTAGAAAATTAATGCATTTTAAATATAATATAATAAATTCTTTTATATCATGAAAGGATTTTCGCACAGTGATATAGATTAATTCTAAAACTGGGAATTTTTATTCACTGATCCATGTCTTTTATATTTTTGTTCTTTTTCCTGCAGAAACTGGTATGACAATGAGTGAACAGCGGAATGGTTTGGGAGGTGGCCTATAAATGTGACTTTTCGTGGAACACTGTAAGAATGACGCAACAAAGACGAGGCGAACTAAACTTTTTGAGAAAAAAATGACTGAATGGAGAAAGGCAGGGATCGGAAGGGGAAACTGCCTGCAATATTTTTGATTGATGATGAGACAAAGTCACAGTCACAGCCGCTGAGGAGACGCGTGAGTGAGAGACAAGCTCTACTTAAGTAGTGATTTATAAACGGGAAAGAAGAACGAAGACGAAGGAGTTTTTTCAGTGAGCCGGATCAAACCGAAGATCAACTCATCTTATCGAGCGGCATCTCCTTCCGCATCCTGTCATCTGTCAAATCAAAAGCCGACCAGAGCGTCCTGTGATTGACAGAGATAAATAGTGTCAATTCTTTGGGTGAAAAGAGGTGCACAAATAAAGATGACTTCAACCGGAACAGCTGCAGGGTCGACTGGAGGAGGAGCAGGAGGAACCGCGGGGACGACAGCGACAAGCGCACTCCCAGATTTAATTGAGTACAAAGTGAAACTTTTAGGGTTATTACCAGATGGCTACATGTATTCACAGGGCCCAAGAGTAAGCGTGCCGTGATCGTTATCATGCTATAATTTTGTAGTTTATTTGCTTTTATTATAGCCACAATATTGTGTACTCAATTGATTAAACGTGTATATTAATATTATTATAATGTATATTAAAATTTTAAGCGGTGGGACCTGAGCACTGCCTCTTTTTGTAAAATCCCGTCTGAAATGACCTGCTACGATGGGAAAATCGACAAGTCAGGCCACCCTACTTTAATTGGGTCGGGAATTCTCGAGAGAAAGTATGGGCTAACGGTGCAGTTGCCAACGATCGCGGAGAGTGAAAGAGCGGCTTCGGAGGCAAGGAGTAGTATTAAAGGTATGTTGTACATTTACAAAAAAATATATATTTTTGTTCTCTTTTGAAAATTAACTTGTGCTTTGGGCTCCATTCTCACTCAGCTTTTCCCTTCACTTATTTCAAAGAGGCTTATTACTTTGCTCTCGCAGCTGTAGACTTCCTCTAATGTGTATCTAGGGTTTTACAACTTTTGTGACGTTGTAAATAAGTTTTTAAAAGTCGAACTACTTACATTCACTGGCAAAACTCTGAAATCCCTGGTAGTGACTCAGAAAGAGGTAAAAGCGTGGAGAAAAGTTGCTCCAAAGTGGTAGGCTACAGAATCATATTTTACTTACAGGTGGCCTCACCAATGTATGGATGATACATCCCTTTGTTTGTTTTCCCTGCCACCAGGGTTGAGAGGCAGAGAAAAGTGTGGATTAGTACATATATAGACTGGCAAATATGGGTTGCCACATTATTCCATTAATTTTAATGGGAAATGTGTCTGAAGAGAAAATGTTGGGGA
>VYYJ01005939.1:0-10214 GCA_021029165.1 Cyphoderus albinus
ACTTAGTATTTTGAAATGCGAAGGGAATTTGGTCTTGGTCAAGTCAAGGTTGCGCAAATAAATGGTACCGACAGAAGCGGGTGTGACTAAAATGCAACGCGTACTCTGGACCACATGTAGAAACGTGGACGGAAGAAACTTAAGGCTTCAATTTTCCAAAGTTGCATATTGACCCATTGTTCTCGAATTAACGCGTGTAGCCCATTTATTATCAATGCAACGCTTCGGTATAAAATGAAAGCTTTCAGATCTCCATTTGAATGCACTCACGTTTTTGAACGGTTGACCCTCCTCCATTTACAATCGGTACATATTGCTACGTATCCAGTATTTACATTTTCTATAAACAGATATAGCTACTTGAGCAATGTCAACTTAAGAACTCCGCTCAACCTTCAGCTTATATTTACAAAATAAAATGCGTTTTATTTTTTATATTATTGTAAAGCACATTTTTCTATATAAATTTACAGAATCTAAGAGAGCTCCTCTTTTTGATGTAAGGCAGCTAACAAACGATATCGACAATGTCTAATAAATGGTGGTTCTGAATATTGTCTTCCTTCGAACAACCAACCGTACGCAGTAACTGTACTCAATTCGCTTCAGTTTTTCATTAAAGCGTGTCCCTTACTTCTAATTAATAGGATATCATTTCCGGACACGGAAACTCCCTCTGAGTTTTATTTCGATTTCTAAGGTATATTTTTCCTTGCTGCCACAAAAATGACTTGTGCCTGGCTGGAGTGTTGTTTTCTATGTTCTGGGATGAGTTGAGTAACATTAATGTCTACTATACACGTTTCACCGTTTATTTTTAAAAGGCTCATGAATAAAAGAGAAAATGTGATACTTTTCCCATACATTCACTCATCTGGCTAATGTTAATCTCGAACCATGTCTACAACACATACAATCTAAAATTAATACTCGGTATGAGTAGAAATTTTATTATTAGACTATTTAAATAACTTACAATTAGTTTCAGTACAATATTCTTTATTACTGCAAAACATTTACACTGATCATTGCCCAAGAATTTGTTTGTGCGTCAACAATTAATGTAATGTATGATAAATTCGGTTAATGACAATGATGGGAAAATGGAACTGTTAAATGAAAAAACTTGTTTTTTTAAATTGCACTTTAAACTCGACTTCTAATTTGTAGAACCTATAAAAATGATTTAAGATTTTGATGTGAGCAAAAAAGACAGAAAGAAATGTTAAAACCCTCGAAATCATTATGCAATCATGTCGAACGATTTCATTGTTGGAGAATGATAAATTGTTAAATGCGCCAACACTGAAACCTGAAACCGATGTTGTAGGATGTTTAAATGTTTTGCAATGGTCTAAAAAGTGCTTGTGTATCAAAAATTGGAATTAAAATTTACGTTTAATATTTGCTGAAAGTTGCTTTTGGAACACTAACCTAACTCCATTTTTGTTACAAGCACTGTCGCAAAACTTTGAAATAATATTAACTAACTACTAAAGGCATTCAAGCATGGCCTAGTACTCCTTTATCTTTTTTTATTTTTTTGTCCAGTTTTATCCAAGATAAGACAACCTTAAACCATGTATTTTTCTCTATGAGGTGAATTTCATTCACTAGCCTTATGGTTGTAAGTCGCATGGTTTCATATAATGTATATATCTACCTACGCACTTAATCATGTCGTGTGAGTTACCCTTAGCTTCAGTTTATGGTCGTTCTTCTCCGCTTAACACGCGAGATGGATGTCACTCTGACACTTAATTCTTCTTTAAAGATTAATTAATATACAATTTATATACCATTACATATCATTTTGATTACTATTTGGAAGAATTTCTTTATATTTTCATCTCCAATTCATCGCCTTCGATCGTATTTCCTCTTGGTAGTTTATATAAAACCAGTTTTTTTCTCATGAAATGTGTTTAAATAAAAATGATTGAAATTAAACCATTTAAAACGTAAAGGTGGGAACGCAACATCACCACAATTGTCCCTTTATTATAAAAAATAGTGTCATTCTTTGAATTTGATTTGATATGGTTTTCGTTTTTTGAAGGCAGCTGAGAAGCGAATTAATAACATGACTAAACAATTTTATGTTACAGATCGTGTGCATACATAGGAAGTAACGCCACTACAACCACTACTAATTAAAAAAATATTCAACTGCTTAAAGGGTTTCTTTAACAGAAAACGACTTTTATGAAAGGAATGGCGAATGGTAACAGTTCCTATAAAAATTCTCATCGTAATTTTTAATTTAGAACGGCTGAAATGAGTACCTAGGTACTACCTATCTACTTAGCATCCCAATGGCCGCACAATGAGTGCGTAATGTAGATTTAAAGGTTGCAGGGTACAGGTATCCTATTTATAGCTTCTTGGTTATGTTATTTTAAATAAGGCATCTACCATGTGGATTGTTTTTTGAACAACATGATCGTTACAATAGAGCACAGGATTTCGTCCATTACTCCAGAAAATCTGTAGTGTCTTTAGATGTCTTTAGAGTATTATGGTCATATTGCACAATCAGAGAAGCCAGCTTACTGAGCCAGTGCTCATGACATTGAGCACGAGCAACAACAAAAGCTTCTTTACTCGATGATGGAATGCACTCGAAGGAGTGAAACGTGAAGGACTAAGAATAACGATAAGAGATTTATACTTCACTTTTTTTGGTTTGTTCAATGGGAAATGCTAATCACCAACCATTTGTATGAGTCATGCCGTCCACGTACCTTCAAAGTAAAAAAGAGATGTGTGTTTTTATGCAAAGGAATAGATCAAGCAATTAAAATGGACACAACAATTTCAAAATAGACAACTTTGTTTAAATATAACGGTTTCGCCGTACATATGTGATTGTAATGTGTACAAAATACAATGTATTCAACAGTAACGGTTAAATAGAACAATATATAAATATTTACACTGGCATTTCTTGATAAAGCTCATCTAGTATCGAACGAAAGTAAGACCTCTTTAATTTAATAACTATCATCGAACTTGGAACTCATCGTTTGTCTTATACTTTAGTATCTGCCAAAATCAATCTGATATTTTTGTAGCTTGTTATTTTATGCACAAAACTGATAATTCTCAAAGAATCTTCGAATGTATTAGTGCTTTGTGTGCTGTTTTGAGCTTGTGTTCCTCAATCTTCGTTTATATAAAGAAAAAAATGAAGCAGACGTTTTCTCCTTTCTCTCAGCCTAACTTTATGAATAGGAAGGGAAACCAGAAGAGAGGGAGAAAGAGAGCCTCGTGGACTGTCACTTTCCCTGTCGTTGGTTCTCTATGGAAAATGCGCAGTGAATTGAGGATGTCTTTTGAGGAAGTTTGCGCAATCCTAAAGAGAGATGTGTTTTCGCTCTCTTTCTCTTTCCATTCTCTCTATTCGTTTTATATAATACTTGTATCCACGTATGCATTCATTCTAATGTTTCTCTTTCGTCTACACGTATTAAATATTTGTCCTTCTCCCCTCACTTCTCTTTTCCAGAGTATGTTCTAACTAGATACCTTCTACATTTATTTATCCTCTATCAATTTTTGAACTGACAAAGCATGATTAAACTTTCGCATAATATAATTTCTGCGATACACTAGCGGATTAAAAATATGCGTGCTACACCACCATCGTCCATATCTTAGAATTTAATTACCACCGTCTTTATTCCTAAAATGTTAAATTATTATTATATGTAATTTTTAAGAGGAAAAAGTGCACTGTTGGTATTTAGTCAGTCATTAGTCATTCAGTTAACTACTCCAATTAGTGGATGTTGACACCTTGATCATTAATGTGGGTCAGATTTCATTAGTTCATTCAAAGTATTGTAAACAAAAATAAATCAAAAGTAATACTTTTTGTGTAAGTCAACATCTCTTGTCGGTATAAAATTCTCTTTCACGGCTTAACTATCTCCGTTCATTGTCCTGAATGCATTATTGTCAATGATAAAAAGGTACTTAAGTGGCACGGTAAATAAATAAAGTAAGCCCCCATGTCATTACAAAGTGCAGTCTCGGGAAAAAGTTAGTAGGTCGCTTCTCCTACTATGGTTTACTGAGAGTGGATTTGTATGAGTCTTCTTCATATGAAACATTCATAGGTAATAATAATCTTTCACAACAAATATGACACAAAAGGGAGAGTGAAAGGTAGAAAAGATTTTATAAAGACGGGTTTGTTGCTTAAAAGAACTAGACGATGATGATGTATAATAATGTGAGTAACAAAAGGGAAGGGAAAGAACCTGTTAGTGAGAATCCGCTTGCAACATGTAACCAGGCCTGGCACTGCCTATTATTCATTTAAAACTTTTCACTGCACACTTTTTGTAGCAGACATCCAGAAATGCTTAAGTGTATTCGTAGCGCTATAATCATAAAGTAGAAACATTGTTGAAGCGGGTATTATTTTATACTTCCTTTGTGCCATTGTAAGGACAAGGAAAAAATCACCCAACCTACAATAGCATAAAGTAGATATTCCTCGTTTAGATGTATTCCAAAAGCACCATGCAACTTTCTATTCAGCTCCTATTAATATTGGGGGCTTTAGGGAAAGGTGTACGCAAGCATACTAAAGAAGTGTATACGTCGCAGTGTAAGAGTTCACCGGCATTATTTGCTCCGGTGAAAGCAAAAAGAGTTTTATGGGACTCCATTTGTCCACAGAAAAACTTTGATAATTTATGTACATGCAAAAGAAGTGAGGTGGTGCCCTGTGCTAGTTATAAGTGCGCAAAGCAGAAGTGAAAGAAAAATTGTAGAGGATCATATACATTCATAGTGCACCACATAGGTACATTACCTTCTCGAGTATCAAATTGCATAAGCTATACAAGCTTTTATGATTCGCTGGAGTTGGGCCTTAAGACGTTGCTCTTGTCAGCAATACAAACTTTAATACATAAGTAAGTATAAGACTGTATGTTTTGAATACATTTTTTCTTTATTGTAAGGCATATCTATAAAAGCGAAAATCGGAAAATTAATATGAATGGAATAAATCTCTTTTGTATTCTTCTCGTAAGCAATGATTTGATTTTTCACCAGTTCAATGCGTGAGATATTCATAATTTCAAAACTTTAATTCTTAATGTGAACGGATTGAAATAATCGTTACAATAAAAAGTTTTGAAAACCAGAGATCATTTTTATGAAATAAATTTCGTGGCCAACGAGTAGAAAATAAGCTTTTTATTGCATTTCCACTCTTCGGTTAACTTTCACAAGTAATTCCTAATTCTGTAAAAAGTAGCCAATTAAAGTGCTTATATTTTCTGTCCTTTGAAAGAGCTTGCTGAAGAATTTTACTGGTGTGCTTGATAATTTTGTACAAACAATGTGAATAAAAACATTTTGATGCTCAGTAATAATATTTTCGAACTTCGTTTTTCCAGAACGAACATCTAATGTTGATATAAAACTACTACCTCTCTTTGTCCATAAAGTACCCTTTAAGGTTTAAACTTTATTAATTTGCCATTCGTTTGGTCGGTCGAACTATTTCTCATACTCACTTTCGAAGGAAGTTTTAGGAATTAAAAGTACACAGGAAATCTTTTTTCGCTCCAAAAATATCTCCACTACTTTTGAGGTCGTAAAACAAGTGAAATTTTCAAAGAAGACGAAAAAATTGTTCATGCGGTGGTGACCAAAGTCACGCCTTTATGATTAGCTATGTGAACCAATCAGGTGTTTCAGTACTGGTAACCACTCTGGAAACTCTCGGAAAACAAAGCCCACCTATTCTTTGCTTCTCTTAATGTACGCAACTCACACAGTCAATATTTTATCCTCTTTTCTTCCTCTCTCTTTCTCTCACTCACTCGCTCATGCTTTTCCTCCCGTCTTCCAACTTTCCCCAGTGCTCCACTCGTTTCCCTCTTGTGTTTCTACAAAAGGTCTACTCACTAGGCTCGTACTCCATAAAGAAACTGCTGCGGTAGGACGTGCAAGCTACCAAATACTCTCATGTGATTCTCAAAGCTGTTGCCAGTTCAAATCTTTGTTAGATTAACCTTTCTCAAACATGCATCTACTACGTTTGCTTTATTATTTAGTGAAATAATTCTTCTGATTGCATTCTTGTAAAGCTCTGACCAATATTGTTGGAATGTTTTTAAGGAATTCTGTGAATTAGGGAAAGCGGAACTTAAACCACACTTACATTTATTTCAAACTGGTAATTATGTGCTTTTACCAATAAGTAATATAATTGCAAATGCACAGTAGCGCTATGGTACACAAGTTATTTATTTTATCTTTTTCACCTGTCACGAGATGTATCGTATCTATAATAATGGTAACTCGCGATTGTAGACCATTTCTTGAAAGCAATTTGATTTGCTTCAACTATGCTCTGTACCTTTCCTTTGGCATGACATATATTGAGGAAATGGAGTCGAGGAAAAATGTTTATAGGGATACATTGTAAATGTACATTGTAATGTATGGCTATAAGTTTTTGTGAGTAAGTGTCTCAGGCTGTATGCGTGAGCTACAACTGAGACAGTGAGATGGAAGAGTAGAGAAAGAGTGAAAATAAGAGAGCAGCATCGATCCATTCCATTCCCTTCCGTTCCCTTTTATTATTCTCATTGACAACAATGGCAAAGTTGCTTCCCCATTTCTTCGAAGGAAAAAGAACGCCCTTTCCGTCTCGCTTAAAGATTTGTTGTTGAGAGAAAAGAGGCAAAGGCTGTTGATGAATTGAATGGCTTCTGCTGTGAATGTGTCTTACAACACAACAACTGACTTATGAACTTCAACATGGCCTTTACCATAACATGCTCACTCTTAACTGCTAGGAGACAACCGGAAGTTGAGAAGCCAAAAATGTGCACTGTGCGAGTCATTGTACCACAAGCACTTAAGATGTAGTAGTGTACAGCGCAGCAAAGAACTTTCTCACTCTCACAGTACATTGTTTCTAAGCTGCAGTCATACCGGAAATATTGATTGCGCCTAATTTTGCTAACCAATCGAGTGTTGAGTTTTTAATGTCAACTCTTTGGCTGACTCATCATGATGGTAGCTACCGGCAGGCAAAATGAACATTTTACTTAAGATTTGTTACGATAAGACCATGATGATGGTTCACTAGAGAAATAAATGAAACGTTAATGTAGTACATTCGTTCACCGATAAGCTTTTGTAAATGTGAATTATGGTTACCCGGCTTCCCCTTTCTCTGCTCCAAGATGACATCAGGTTTAAAAATCATGACGATGATGACAGGGTTTGCATTGTTCAACTGTGTTGTCACAAGCCAATGTTCTAAGGAGCTGCAGCAAAAGAGGGACAAGGACACCAGCTCAGCTCTGCATTTAAAAGATCACGTTTTTTGTACACTATTGAATTTCACATCATTTTGATTTTAAACCTAGATTAGAATATTGTAAAACGTTTCATAAAATGATACCCAAAAACCCCAACCATTCAATAGGAGGAGCGTGTATTTTCTTTCGCTTCCACAGTATCCCTGGAGGGACATTCTCTTTAAATTGGCGTCTCTCTCCAGTTCACGAGCTCACATCTCATACTCATAAATGTGACAATCTGGCCGTGTCCAATCAGTTTTTAAAACCTCTATAAAGTATCGACATTTAAAATGAAAACGGGACTCGCTTGAGTACGGTGACTCTTCGGAGCATAATATGGAACCAGACATTGCGTCTTCTTCCTACGCAATGCTTGATTTAAAGATTAGGCGGTCTCGTGATACACGATGCCAGGAGTAGCACGTAAGAAGCCAAGCAAATTTCAAACACAACATTCAACGCTTTGATTTATGCTGGTCTTGCAACAACAAAGAACATTGACTGAAAATGAAAATTGAGATAATAAAAGCAAGACCTGGGAAGCGAATCTTATCGTTTATTTACTTTTTTGTGAGAACATACAATAATTCTGTGTTTCTCTCCGTAAACCATGACAGAAGCTTACTCAAAATTCCACAGTGATTCCTCAAAGTGCGGCCTTCAATCTCTCTCTGTTTCTCTTCTTTCTTGAGTTCAACAAGATTTCTGTCAATCCGGTCGGCGAAGACTACTGCTGGTTTTACAGACAGGAAAGAATTCAAATTCTTTTTGAAAAGGGAAAATACAGGGGCAGGATCTATTTGGTTCTGTGCCTGTCCAAAGCAACGGAGAGAGAAATGAGAAGATTGAGTGAATCACTGAGCTTTAAGCCCATGCAGCTACTAACTGGTGAGCTGTCGGGAAAAGTCAAAGAAGTGCGATGGGTGATAATCGCAAGATACTCATTTAATTGAATTTTCACCCTCCACTGAATTCCAAATGGAAAGTTTCATATCAAATATCAGCAGCCGTCGTCGTCGTCGATGTTGTGTCTTCGTGTCTGTACGAGGATGTTACAAGTACAACAACTTGCACACAGTCTTTGCCGGGTACTCATATCGCCTGGTTTCATGGATGGTGTGAAACGCTCCATAAATGAAATGCGGATCTTTTATTTCCTACCTTCTCTGCTGCTTCAACACTTTTACTACTTCCCTCAGCCAANGTGTGAAACGCTCCATAAATGAAATGCGGATCTTTTATTTCCTACCTTCTCTGCTGCTTCAACACTTTTACTACTTCCCTCAGCCAATACCAAACTAAAATGCAATTACGTACAAAGGGTACAGAACCTATCAAAGGGCATCCACCAAATAAATAGATCACCATCTCATGGTGCATGACACACTCGATTAATAAGGTGGTGGTGGCTTCGCATACTTATCAGAACACTGAAATTTCTCTTAACCCTGCGGTTTCGTCAAACGTTGACAATGCGAATAAAAAAAGAAGAGGGAGTTCTCCATTACCGGTTCGTCAATGTGTTTACTCTAGACAGAGAACCCTGACTGACTGACTGGTCGATATGTTTGGCGAAAGTAGAATGCTCGCGCTCGCATTCAGTAGAAAATTTTGAAATAATGAAAAGAAAAATAGATATGTTGGGTGGAAGATTGGATTGTTTGGAATCTCATCTCTCTCTCTCTTCTGGTTTTTGGGTTTCTCGGTTGGGTTTCATTTTTCTCTGATGTCGTTAATCAAATCAACTTGAGAATCCATATCAGACTCAATTATTTCATTCCTGTCACCATCCCTCATGACATCATTGGCATTTATGAATACAGAAAATCAGTTTTAGAGTTCAAGACTATTAAAACTGGTGTGGTGATAGTAAACATGAAAGATAGAATACGACTAGAATAATTCGATTTTTAAATGACTTCACTCGTCTGAGGCACAGGTTTAATAAAAATTATTTTCCTCTCCTGACTGAGTTTTTGCAAGAAACACTAAACACTAAAACTCAACTAAATTCTTATCAACAACGAGAAATAAATGTCATCCTTATCACATTTAGTTCTACTTTTCCAATTTTCCTCTACTATTGATTCATGACTCATGAGCAGTAATAATTTTAAACTTGTCCTTGGCTTGGGATCATTTTAAATAAAAATAACGAGTCCATTTTGCCGTGATAATTATCATTGACTATTTACGTACTATTTAAAATTATTTTAATTAAACACACTTCCAGTTTTAAGAAGAATAATCAAAATGCGGTCTACAATGAACCTGTCAATCTTATTCGGTTACCATACTTTTATTACACATGCACCAACACGTGCATTGTCCCCTAAAATAAAAATGGCAAAATGGAATTTAGGGACACACCGCCATATCCATTGCGCATTCCTTGGGGATGCCGTTGTATTTTATTATATACCAAATAATCCACAACTGGAGGCTTCATCGGCATATCGTCGAATTGAAAGTTGACACATCTTAAATTAAAATTCAATATGAGATTTGCATTCATCCAACCAATCAAAAAAATCTATCACCTCACATGTTTAATACGTGTTTATTACAAAAAGATTGAGACACGCTTTTCCTCCTCTCCACATTCTTCAGATTCACTTGTTGTTGATGCTATGTCCTTTTGTCCTTGTCAACACCTTTTTCATAAATGATAATAAGTGCTCATTGAAATGAACTAATTCCTCATGAATTTGATCCGTAAAAAGCAAAAAAGTATTCATAATATCGTGCAACCTCACATGAATGAATTGAAAACAAATTGAAAAGACTTTGTGCCTCTTTATTCCTTTCCCTGCATTGGAGGTGAAAAGGGACCCTGAGTACATCTCAATAGTACTATCTGGATTGTTAAATTCT
>VYYJ01005940.1:0-10213 GCA_021029165.1 Cyphoderus albinus
GGTTTCGGTTGAGTTCAATAATTGAATCATAAACCGGAAATTATTTAATTCAGAATATCAATGTTTATTTAATAAAATGCCGGGTTCCTATTATTGTGTCAGTGATAGAAAAGTTAAGATATAAGTAAATAAATTCGTGATAATGAAATTCAGTGGTATTAATTATAAATGATAATATTACACTGAAATAGCTTCAGTGGTTATGATTTTTTGTTAAGGAGCAAGTCTGTCGACTTTAAAAAGTCTCTCTTCGAAACTCCTAATGACATTCGCTACTGAATGGGCTGCAAACTTCATGTTTCATGTACACGATTATGGTTTCAACTACTGTGTACATGCCAGCCGTAGTTATATGTATATTGTTCCAAAAACGCATCTAAATTAGCCGTGATATCCTCCGCAACACAATCCCAAATGGGAAATTAGAATATTACATATTATGTGTTAATGTGCTGCAGAAGGTAATGCAACATATTAATAAGTTTGACAAACTTGATACTTAATTTGGCCTGTTGATTTAAATCTTATTGTATGATGTAGTCTTCATTTCGGTATATGGTACTGTTTGACGCTTGATTAAATAACGTGTTGAACTAACCTAACACAACCCATCGCGTTGTCTGGGTCTACTTAGTAAGTCTCGTCTGCCTCATTTTTCTCTGAGTTCACGTGTATTGCTGCTTGTCACTGGACGAACTCTGCGGTGCGGTGGTTGTAATGTTGACTGATGTGGCGATGGCGATAGATATCAAATAAATATGTACGTCATTATCATTTGTGCTTTATTCGAAGCTGTTTACATACATGACATTTCACTGTGTTCCCACAGGCACCGGTTGACCGGTTGTAGTAGTAAGTTCTTATGTAAGCTTTGTAATGCCAGCCCCACCAAGAGGAGAAAAACAGCAATCACCAATAAGGAGTGTATTCTTTAAAAGAGTTTAAAATGGTTCGACCGTAATGCGAAGATGGCATTCCCATTCAACATATAGAGTCACGGCTATTGTAAACGTCTCAACAATATATTGTAAAAAAATAATCGACTCACACATTACATCTTCCGTGGCTTAAAATAAATCGTCAATGTAAAAATCAAGAAATTGGATTGTTTACTTCTGTCTTGGTTGTTGCTTTAGACTCCAACGGCACCTGAAAAGAGCTCTGAGCGATGAAAATAAGAAATCTCTCTTCTCCGAGAATCGAAAATATCAAGTGGACAATATTTCTGCGTAAACTGCTTTAGTTTTACTTCAGACAATCATAAAACCGGAGTCTGATGTATTGATTTTTAAAATATAGGTATTGTTTCGGAATTAGGTTTAGTCTTATTTAAAAGTGTTGATAGAGTTCGGGTTGATTACTTAAGTCAAAAAGGCAATTTGAAGATCCAATTATAGAACCTATGACTTAAAGTTACTTTGATTGTGAGTCAGTCACTCTTAATCCATCAACTTGAAACTTCTAACTTGGGTGACTTTTTCCCCAACAACATGTTTTAAAATATTGAGTTTTGTTAGATGTATTTCTACCCTTCCCGGCTAATCGTAAGTTCGTATTAATGACGACCGATCTAAAATTATTTTCACAAAAGTATGAGTCCTAATTTTATTGAGTTGATTGTTCTGTGATAATAGCATTTTAAATACTTTCTACTTTCTGCATTTTATCTCCAGACCGCTGATGTGTTAAAGATTTGTAAAGGGTTTGTGAGTGAATGTTTTTGTAAATGAAACTAAATTATTTAATAATAAGAAAAGCATTAAAGGGTACAGGACAGACTTTCCTTAATCACATAATTATATTGATTTATATTGGAAAACTTCTCATGCAATCATAAATGGAATGAATTCTGCATCATTCATCATTAAAAGAAAACGAAGTATTTATAAAACGTCGACTTGTGAAGTTGCCTGCTGCTGCAGCTAACTCTTGAGTCAACCTTCTGAATTAACAAAGCAGTGCGTCTACTCTAGAATCGTGTTTATCCGTTTGATGGTGGTGGCAGAGCTGCGGGCGAAAGGGAAGTTAGTCTGACTTTTGTTTGTGTGCTTCTCTTCTTACAAAGTCGGAGGTAAAAGGGGCAAAGCTTACCTGGGACTCCTCCTCGTCTGCTAAAAGGTTTACGCCTCGTACGATAATTACCACTGTGACCACCCGGCCCAACCCCACAAAAGGTTGTGCTGCACCCCTTCCAACTGTACCTAGGAAATGCATTTATTGCATGATGTAAAGTTTTTCTTTTGAATGTTACAAAAATTTCTGTTCAGCAGTAAATTTCAACGAAAGCAAACAAGCAACGTTAACGATAAGCTGTTATACAGAATAGCTCTCTCAGAGTATTTCCCAAGTACTGAAGTAGGAATTCTGTTTCTTTCAAAACTTTTCTTCACAATCAAATAAAGGCAACAATATATGTAAAACTTAACTGATGAAAAAAGATTTCGCATCTGTGTCACTAACATACACAATTTTGGTTATAGTAAGAGAATCGAAAAACTTTCTAATTTTCTTCCTTCAGCTTTCGATTGGTGTTTTATTGTAACGGGGGCCATTAAAAACGAATCAATTGTTTGCAGATAATAATTTATTGTACAATTTGATAAATGACCAGGGAAATTCCCTCTAAGAAAAATGAGTTACCTTTACAAAGTATTTTCTCTGTTAATAATGCATGTTTAACTCGGCTACATGTTATGAGTTATTGATGACTTAAGTGACAATGGCACTCATTTATCTGAAGACCATGAATGCAATCTGCACAGGTTGAGCCATTTGGAAAAATCTAAGTTATGTAGCGAGACTTTTTGCGTGAAACGTATGTAATTATAGTTTAGCAGTAAAAAATAGTGAGAATAGGTAATCGTTAAAAGCTACAGAACGTTAAGTCCAAAATTGCTACTTTCCACTGTCTAATATTGCTATTTGCATCTTATCTTGGATACTTTACCCCATGGCTCATTTCCATTCTCTCCATTTTCATATTACTATCTCACTTTTATGTTACCAGAAATTGTTGTTCCTGTATCTTAATGTGCTCTATTTTCTGAAACGTTTTGTGCAAGCCATAAGATAGATCACTTCGAAGGTTTTACCGATGATGAATTGTGCAATAGTAATAACGCATAAACAGGGCTCGCTCACAGACAGGGTCTATATGAGTAAGTATGGACACGTTAACGCGACACTGAAGCCTTTTATAAGATGTATATGATATTATTATGTATGCGATAAACAACTCTGAGACAGCAATCAAAATAAAGCAATCAGACACAACTCTGCGAGACCAACGCTCTGTGATTATATTACATAAATACTCTGCCTTGCACACTTGCTCTTGCTGCTAAAGTGAAGCGCGTTGGGAAAGCTCAATCTAGTGCAGCCTCTTTTGATATTTATTCTTTGTTGAAGTAGAATGTGACGATGTAAAACACTACAGGGATGTTGGAGCTTGGAACACGAACATTCAGACAGAAAGCCTCTCTTTAAACCTGGATGGCACGAAGGAGAGCCTGATTTTCTCAGCTTCATCTGGCATCGTATGTGTAACTAACTAGTGTAATCTCGAGCTGCGTGAGTCGAATCTTCTGATTCACACTTCTCGATTCTCGACTTCAGTCGTCATTAGACTTCGGTCTGCGAAGGTGATCCCTTTGTATATAACGTACCTACAACTCTCTGCTTACACTTTCAAGTACCTACTTTTTACTTGCATCTTCCACTCTTCAGTTTGCCATAGGTTTGTGAAGGTGTAATTGTTCATAAGAGTCTTATCTAAGCCATTATAGTTGTATGTTGTAATTACCTAATCTTTATTTCGCTTTGAATATCATTGACTTCACTACAAATGAGAGTTACAATTCATATTATACATAACCAAGATAGGTAGATATAACAAAACTCGATCATTAATTAATAAAAATAAAAAAATATAGAAAAATGATTTGCCCCTCTTGAGGGGTTATCTATTATTAGTAGTTACAGCGTGTATTAGTCACCCGGAGCAAATAAGCTATAAAAATAGTGTTTGGGCCAACAACTCAAACTTCCAATGACGCAATTTTGTGCTTGCAGTCGAAGCACGAGATGTTTCTGTTTTTTGTGTTTTCAAAATATACATAAAAGTTCTCTTAAAGAGTTGCTTTTCCAGTCACTTTAATGACATACGAAGTGCAAATATCAAAACGTTTATCAAACCAACAAAGTCCACGTCTACTAGTCTACTAATGTCTAAATGTGGTATTCATTCGGGTGCTACTTTGATATCTGTCTGGAGTATTTAACAAGCTCATCCAAAATAAATACGGTATTAACTTTGAAACTGAAACCATTCGGTAAATGGTTTGCGTACATTTTCTAAGCTGAAAGTGGTTGCATGTTTCACGTTTCACATTTCGAAACAATGCTTTTTAAAGCAGACCCTTTCAATTTATTCAGTGGTGTGACTGGACCCCTGCCGTTAGTTTCTTTAATATCTAATTTGAAATTAGAATTTACATTACTCAAATAAACCACGCTTCATTATAATAGATTTTTCTTGTACACGTATAATAAAAGCACATTTTGGGACTCTTTTTTAGCTAAATGTCTTTTCCGGTGATCACTTTGAACGAGCTGTCATTTTGTTTGACATCACGTTTTATCTAACACGAAAAGCTACATATTCTTTTTTCGTTTTCGTTTATATTTTATGACACCTGCTCTCTTTGGTGTTCGAGGATTTCTCATAGGCTTGCGTTGTAAGAGGGTAAGGTCTGGAAGACCAGCCGGGGTTCTTGGTGCACTAGAAAATTAATGAGTTAATTCAGTGAATATTAAAGCGATAGAATTAGATAGAAAAAAAGTGTTTCACTTATTTGGTTGTTAATTCACCACAATAGCGATATTGTCGTACCTACCGCACAGTGCATCATCTTTCTTCAATCACCCCCTCGCCTTACCTTTGTTCGGCTTACAGTACCTGTACTTGTTCCTTTTTTGTTACGGCGTCTTAAAATATTCATGGAAATCCCAAACCCTTTTCCAAGTGCTCCCTTTGTACACGTATAATATAGAATGTCGGAAGCAATGGTTGGTGACGCATCACGAATGAGTCAGACTGAAAAGGATAAGTGTGTCTCTTTGTGGCGCAAAGTTCTTTAGATTTTTTAAGAGGAAGAGAATGTATAAAAGTAGGATCGAGCTTTATGAAACAGAGTAATTTGCCACGAGCCTTGCAAGTAACAAGGTGTGATCAGTGTTACAGGAATCGTTCTTTTTTTCTTTTATCACGACTTTGTTTTCTTTTGAAGACCTACGTTTATTCAACTTGTTGTAAAACTTAGGAAGGAACCTTCTTCGACACTTTAGTTCATCTTTACGTAAAAGCAATTCGGTGTATTTATAAAGACGTAAGTTTTTCTTAAATTGTATACTTATTAATACTTAACTTAATTTTAAGTGCTAAAATTATCCAATGCATGACTAACATA
Source organism: Cyphoderus albinus (assembly GCA_021029165.1). NCBI lineage: Eukaryota > Metazoa > Arthropoda > Collembola > Entomobryomorpha > Paronellidae > Cyphoderus > Cyphoderus albinus. The sequence goes on from VYYJ01005940.1 coordinate 5,469, forward strand.
CAATTCTACTTAAAAGTTTTATTTTACAATTCAAACTGCTCATTCTTTATTTAAGCTCGATAATTACATCACACTTAATGAGATCTTAAAAAAATAAGACTTAAAATACTGCCAGGATTTAATCTTATCATTTTAGTTGGTGGCATATTTCATCTGGTTGAAGAAAAAAGCGAGATATATTTAATCATACATTTTCTCCCGTGTGAAACCTAATTAGACCAATTTCTGTTTAATAATTTCCATTTAAATAATTTCACAGGGATTCTGTCAAATGTTTGAAAAGTCTAAAAGTGGGCTCTGTTTATTAATACGCCAAACTAAACAAATAAATTTTTGAGCAACCTGAGACATTTTTTTGCAAAAAATTGGTTCATTCGCTTTTGAAATATTTGAATAATAAATATTCATACCAAGACAGATTCCATTATGGCTCCAAGTTTTGAGTTTATTTTCTCATTCATTTTTGTTGAGTTTATAAAAATAATGTCTGCATCGACATAAAGCATGATTGTTTGGCTTTAAGTCCAAGATGATCGGTAACTCACTGTAAACTCGCAAATGCTTCCGTACTTTGTTAGGCTGTGTGTAAGACAATGCTATATTTGGATCAGATACAGTAATTGAGCTATACTGACTGAAAATTTCTGATTTTCAAATTGGTAAATACGAGAAACAATGAAGGGGCATATAGAAACAAGGCTCTTCTAGTAGACAAAGAAACACAAGTGCAGCCAAAGTAGTCTAAACACTCATGCAGACTAAACTACTAAAATGGCGATAAAACAAAGCGTTCCCCTATTAAGCATTAGGATGATATACGCAGCTATTATAATTTTTCCTCTCCGCCATACTTTAAACATCTCTCCCTCGACCATGTCGCCAGTCACTTTCATCAGCATCAAGTTAGGTACAATCTCCATTTTGCTTCCTTCCTCGTTGTATTCATTTTATTAATAATGGCAATAATACCGTTCCATTTACATTTCATCCGAAAAGGGCGATTTCGGTGAGGCGGCGGTGGTGTACAGTTGAATTTGTGTAGCAGTTGGAGGAAGCAAAGTCTGAAGGCTATATATAATTTTTATGCATCTTTGTCAACGAAAGAGTAGGGAAACAGAATGCCACGCAGACTGGCACTGGCACACGTAACGCGGTGGTGGCAAAGCAAGAAGCCCGTGTTTTAGCATAGTGCTAGCTTTAGATAACACTGCAACCTACTATTATCAATTTCAGCTCTCCCCTTTCTCTGAAAATGAAGGGGTTCATAACTTTCTCGTTTGTTCGCTTGTTGTGAGCTAAAAAAGGATACTTATCGTGCCTGTCAGTCATTCTGCTCATCTTATTCATGCACTGCGTTTGCAAGCTTTTCTTCATTATTAGTGTACATGAGTAATTTTTTGGGGTGGCTTTGTCGTTAACGACTCTCGTCACTTCTCCGTTTGCACATATGAATGAACAGAGACAAACGTGTAACGTGAAATTATATTCTAAACGTCGCATGCATCAGAGGGAATAGAATTTCTAGTCTTTTCTGACGAAACGAAAATGGCTTCTGTACGGGTAACAAGTGCAACTCTAGACAATCAATCTGCAGCATTGTAGGATCGGAGCGTTAAAATACATACAGATGCTTTCTCCATTTTCTCGGGTAGAATTCATCATCATATTACTAGCATTGTCACTGATTGTCCCTTCTGTTAAAATGTTTAAATTCGCGGAGTGTATTCCTTTGTATTGTTGCTACTGGGTCTGAGCAATTTAAAAAATCTTATATGCATTTATATAAATACGTTTGTGTGCATCAAATGTATGTGGCTTTGATGTGAATGTGACATCAGTTGCTCCAGATTTTGTTTATCGATTTATTCGTTATTGAACGACACACAGGCACAGTGGCAGTTTTTAAGAAGAGATTCCTTAATTTCAACGACTCTGCCCGCACGTCCCGTTTTAATCTTGTATTACATTTTCGATGGTAATTTTCAGGCAGTATTAATTTATGCATACTTGTACAATACACAAAAGTATGTAGAACAGGAGACATAACAAATGATAGTGTTCAGTTGGAACCGCTTGCGTTGCATTGTGATGATGCATGGTTTTTTTACAATCGAAAGGGGTGATTGCACACAACCTTTTTTCTTTAAACCGATCGATCGATATTGTACGAGTCGGAATCGACAGCTTTAGGGTACCACAAAAAATTATCAACCTCTGTCTGTCGAGAACTGAGATCAAGAAAAAAAGCTGTCATGTACGCGAGCCAACTTGATATATATGATTATCTTTCCGCACACTACGACGGTTAATACATAGTGAAATATAATAGAAAAGTATTTATTGGGCAGCAGTCAGTGGAACACATTTGTGTTATTTAAATCAAACGGGCTCCAATAATATATGCAAGTTTTTATTTGAAGTGTAATAGTTTGCTTTTACTTTGGTTAGCATTGTCGAGGAACATCAATGATTCACCCTGCGACAGAATAAATTTTTGTTTGGATCTAAACCTAAATCTGATTTTAAATGCACCTGCAAATTTATGCTGCAGTGGCTGACGCAAAACATTAAGTCTTTAGATAAAGTAAATCAAATGGATAAAATAAACACAGGCACGCTTGGGGAAACTTGTAACATTTTGCTATTTAATGCAATGACGGTAAAAAAAAGTACGCTACCCAAACAATCAGTAGTCATTCAACGTATGCATAAATTGTTACTTATTGCCAACTAAATGCCGAAGTGAAATGTTACTAATTAAAATTGATCAAACTGAAATACGCATTTGAAACCCGAGCACCACGAAAGTCTCCCAGCAGGGTGTATGCCACATAAAATCATTAACAGTTGGAATATCAAAATGGACCTTTCTTCAATTTTTATTTATTTTCAAAATTTTACATGCCGAGAAGACTAGCCAATATTAGATTAGGAGGGCATAGTTCAATCATCCTCATAATCTCTTATTATCATTTGCTTCTACTTTAATGTTCAAATCAGATACGAGATACCCAAAAATATCACATCTGTCAGCAAATTCTCTTTCCAGCTTTTAAAAATTATCGTTTCAAAAAATCGATTGGATGAATTATCAGTCCTCAGTCAGAAACATTTCTTTGGAGTTTTAATCTTCTCGGCACGCGCAATGATTGTAAGTCATTTAAGATCTAGATTTTCTATCAAATGGACATTTAAAATTTAGAAACTAATTAATTACATAACGGGCTTGGACATTGCAAATATTTCCTTACCATAATCCTAGATTGTTGAGCTTCAATTAATAATTTTCTCTGATAGGTTTATACTTTATACAATTAAATGAGCATGATAACTAGTTGTGCAACTTTCAAAATGCCAGCCTAGTTCATTTAGGCTCAGGATAAAATGTCTTTGTTCACAATAACCGAACTTAACTGATTCTCTAATCAGACGACGTTGATGGTTAAAGTAATTGTTGGGAATGAATTATACGTGGGGCATCAGTACACAGAAAGGTGGCGTTTTCATAGTTTTCAATTAACGTCTGCAGAACTTGAAATAATTTTTTAAAGTTCTTAAGTTTAGTGCCAATAATCGCAACTTTGTTATTCTCTTCAGTATCAATCATTATCATTAATATTCAGTTTGACGTATTAAACTTACACTTCCAAAGCTCGTTTTGTGTTACTTGGAGTAGAGAGTATAGACACCAATCCTTAAAAATTCTGTTTGGCGAGGGGTATGATGTATTTTATGTTTAGTTTAGCAGTTCTGCTGCCTTAATGAAAGTCAAGTAAGTCAACTAGTTATGTTAACCAAAACGGTTTATATTTTTATAACCTAAATACAGGATTTTCACGATTAATTAAAGTTATTGCCTTATTTGCATATACAATTGCATTCAACGGTTTCTTTCTTACGATAACAAAGAAGATTTATTGTTCTGACTGCTTTGAAAACGGTGGGTCCACTCATCATTTCCAGAACTGATGGAAAATAGTCGATAACTTAATTCATTGGTTCTGACATTACTTTCTGTCATAAATTAATTTTACAAGAGACACGGCAGAGCAGTACGCTGACCTGCAAACATAAGAAAGAAATAAGATATTTTAACAAAAGATTCAGTAAAAGATGTTACGGGGATAGCAGTTGTTTAAACAAGTTACAAAAAGAGTAGCCCACTTGAACTATTAATAATTAAAAGAAGTTTGAGCGCGTGACTCAATGCGGTACGCAATACGCAATTATAATGGGCAACGACAAAAAATGGCGATTTATTGGTTTTATGTGTAAAATATTGACCGAGACAAGTTTTGGTGCCTATTGAAACGTTGTTCGTATAGAAAGTATAGAAAAGAAAAATGTCTTCCTTCAATTTCACTTGTCTTCAAACCATTATTATCAATTACTGTTGGAATGGTTTTGGTTTCTTCATTATTATCTGAAAACAAGAATAACAGATATGTTAAGTAAATCGAGACCGTTAAATTATAAATACTTAGAAGCAAGGGTATGAAAGCAATTACAATTTTTGTGAATGTTTACCAGAACAAATCACCCCACACATGATGCATATGTAGATACAGAGTGGCAGAGTGATGGCCAGAGTAAACAACGAAAGTCTTATAAATGAACCACTTGTTCTACCTAGTGTCCGCTGTATAGGGTAACACTGTTTAGGAAGGGATTCCTCCTGATTTTTTTCTCTGAAACGAAAACATCAGAAAAAATTCTTTGGGTTATTGGCCAGGGAAGTATATAAT
>VYYJ01005941.1:0-10212 GCA_021029165.1 Cyphoderus albinus
TAACTGGATCGAAATTCCTTAGGAATAAATTCCGTTCTCCACTAACAACAAGGTTACTCCACCACCAATTGACAGACCAGGTGGGCCTTGACTTTAGCTTGTCAATGACATCCAGACCATTGCCTATTATCCAGTTGCCCAATGCCATTCCAATAAAAAATATTACAATAAGAAATGAGGCAAATCTTCGGAACGAATTCTTATTTTTTGCCCTGTCAAAATAGTTTGACAGTTTACGTGCACAATTTGAGATATTGACGAAATCATCTTGATTGCGCCAGAATTGCTTCATAGTGAGAAACTTGAAGTAAGTGTCAATAATTTTTGCCACCAGGCGGAAATGCATCGCTGGGTTCGTTCCGAATCCCTCCGGGTAAGGCTCTCGCAGTTCACCCTGTAACCAAATTATCCCACAAATGGTGAAGAAAGCACAAAATATTTTCTGAACTGTGAATGATTTTACAGAGTAAAAATCTTCTTCTAGCAGAGGTCTGGTTTTATCGAAAGTCAGACAAAATGGAGTTAAGAAAAATGTATAGGCTGCGTAAAGTGCCACTCTGATGCAGAAAGCAGGATCGCTCGAACTGGGAACCTCGGAATTAGTATTAAATTTACTTGACCCATGTCCGATTTTCTCTTGATTTTCAATCCTTCTGTCAGTTATAACGGCTTTCATTTTGAAAGGTTGCCTTTGAAGTTTCAAGATATTTATTTCAACCGTAAAACAGTTAATTAATTATTAACTGTATTATTATTAGCACAGACAGACACAACATCGAGAAATAAGAAACTGTCGACTAGTGCCACGGTTGTTGGCATTAAACTGAATAAAAACAATTATTTAAACCAGTTTCCCAATTACAGGAACATAAAATATTAACAAAAAATAGAGTTTAAAGAATTTATAATTTTTTAGCCCCGCTGTATGCTTATTTACTAATTCAGATCTAATCTTACCGCAGTTATCAGTATAATGTATTATATAGGAAATGTAATGCCATTTATCGTCCATTACACAATGTCATTTAGTTTTGTGAGCAACATAATTGATCAAACTAATGTTGCATAATGGATGCGGTTAATGGATAAATGATTTATCATAAATCTAAAACCCTATTTACATAATGCAACCCATTACGGATTGACCAACCTCGCCTATACAATTTAAACACACTAAAATTCTTCACACTGAAGTTCACAATCACTTTAATACAAAAACTTTTGCTAGACTGAAGTTTTCTATTTAACTTTTATCAAGTGCTATAACTTTATTGATTTGCTCTTGTAAAATAGGCCCGTGTCAAATTTACTATTGTGTAAACCTTGATGGAATACAAAATTAAAGATGTCAATAGAAAATTATTGATTTATTATAGTAATTTATTTTTCCTGGTTTTATGAATTAAAATAGAAAATAAGGCATAACTTGAAAGGATCACTTATTTTCAACAACAAGCGTAAATTTAAATACTATATAGGTAGTGTTAGTTTTTATACAAATCAGTTCTGTTCCTTCATTAACTTACACATTTTGTATTCTATCGCCGATATCAAAGTTCAAAGAATTGCTGAGAAAAGGTGTGGCCCAAATTGTTCCGTTGCACGTTGACAGATTTTTGACATTAGTTTGGAACTCCTTCACAGGTCTCAATAGTTTACCAATGACATCGTCAATGTCACTTATATCAAACTGATTTTCAATACACATTAAATTAAAACAGTATTGAGATGGAATGCTAATATTATACAAAAGTAAATGTTTGGTTGCTTACCTTTCTAAATGCCTCATATATTGGATAATGGGATCGGCCGGGTAAAGAAAAAACTCCTCCTGCGCCATGGAGGATTTGAATTCCATCCGGGTCACTCGCAGCCCCACTGCAAGACCATCCCCGCTCACAGTGCAAATGTTGAAAATTGTACTCACAAGTGAAAACCTTGAGCCTCTCTGAAATTCAGTTTTTATCTTTCAATTACCACATTTTGGATTATTTTAATTGGGCCATCATCAACAAATCTTATTCTGCAATATTACCCAAATTGAAGTGAAATATATAGTTGATTATTTCTTGGTCAACCATTTTAGTTTTCAGTTCCGAGTGTTTGCTGAAAACAGCCATGCATTTTTTGCTCCAGTTGAACTCCCGCAGAGCCTCCAGGTTCATGAAAAAAATTCCAGCATTGACACCTCTCGGGAGAACATGCGGGAACCGGTTGAAGTTGTCATGATAAATCTTAATAAATTTCGTATCATTCGCTTCCATTGTTTCCACAATTCCTGCCAGGTAGGGTTTTTTAGATTTCAGTTTATCTGAAGTATCCATAACTGAGCCATTGAAGGTGTTCCATATTTTCTGAATGTTTCCAGTTACAATTATGTCAGTGTCCAGGAAAAGCACCTGTTTCAAACTTTCTGGGAGTATGTCTGGAAAGAAGAGTCTTGTATAAATGCAAATATTCCATCCACTGTTAGATTTAAAACTTTTAAGAAACTCCTGTGGAAGAGCATCAACCGCGGAATAAAAGTGGAGGTCAACAGTAATTTTCCCGGTATTTGAGACCACTTCTACATAACGGTCAACTTCCGCTTGGAAATAAGTTGAGAGATTGGCGCTATCGGTGAAAATGTAGAATTCGATGTCTGACACTGAGTACAATTTCATTGAAATGATTACAGATTTGATCATAGTAAGAGCCTCGACGGTGATAGCTTTGGTAGTCACGTTTCTCTCTCCAGCACATACTATTATTCCAAGAGAAATCCCAGAAGATGATTCAGTCAAGTTTATATTTGAATTAAAGACAGCAAATCGTGTCAGAAAATGTTGCACATAAACAACAAAGGCTAAAAATGTTATAAACAAGTATTTTAAAAACGAGGATAGTTTCAAACAAGATGACATGATAGTTACAAATTCAAACGGCTAATTTCAATTCTAATCGTAACCGGCCAATAGGTAAATGCATTGAAATTTGTATAATATGCCTATGTCACTTTTGAGAATGCAAAATTAATTCATAGAAGGAAAGGAATAATGGATGATAATATTTTCACATTCACTTTGTAAAAGGAAGTAAACACATGCACATGCAGAATAAATCAATTTATATTTCCAATTCTATGCAGCTGCACATCAAAATTGATTATTTAGTTGATTTAAATAGTTTATTTTTAATTATTATTACTGTAGCGGAAAAGAATTTTACTTTTGTATTTCAATTTCAATAAATTAATTGAGCACAGAAAAAATTTCTGAGAAAACATGCCATAAAATACAAATATGTGATTACTTTGTTTTCTAATAATGTAAAACAAGTTGTCAAAAGGCACTGCTTGTGTAAAATAAATGCATTTTCAATACTTAGAAATTGTAAATAGCATTTTATACCTGAATGAGTTACAACAGAGCATTTTATTGATCATTCAAAATTCAAAACAAAGTATTACTGTTGTGTTGATTACACCAAACCATCTTGTAGAATCAAGAAAATGTATATATTATATTATTGAAAACAATGACAAATATTTAATACATACATATGTATTTTTATTTTTCGAGGGAAAATATTATATAATTTTGTTTATTATTTATGTTCTAAATCTCAAATTGTTTAGCCAAATTATAAATAGGTGCTTAAATTTGTATTCTGCTTACTTAGCAAATTTAAACAATTTGTTTTAGCATTATGAAAATAAAGTGTAGGTTAGGTAAGTATGTGAAAAAAATGACTCATATGTAGGGAACAAAGTTTTTCAATTTGATATATATCACTCATTAAATTCACAATCCAATGCACTTAAGAAAGATTAAATTTACAAAGTAACAATTTTTTTAAAATTGCATTTACCGGTGTAGAATTTCAAAACTTTTTGGTGATTCTCCTCCTAGTAAACTTCGCGTTTTACCGTTGCACCATCATTCTTCCAATCACATTTTAAATCACTTTGTGATTTGCACAAAATTTGACTTGGTTCCACAAGGGCTTTGATTGAAGTAGAAATTCCATGTCCTAAAGGTGGTAAGGGTAATTCGGGCACCTCAATCTTTGGTTGTTGCGTACCGGATCCAGAGACCGTTCCTTTCAATTGTTTAGGTTGTGGCGGCTTTCGCTTCGGTTTCTTGGAAGCTGGAGCAGAGTATGGCAGAGCAGGCATCGGCTTCGGTTTTCGTTTGCGAAGAGTCATAGTGAAAACGCCACTGGTAGTCTTGAAATTGGCATTTGGAAACACGTTTTCCATTTTGTATTTGCGCTCAGGAACGAGTTGGGCTTCGGTCAGTTTCTCCTGGAGCTCCTTGATCTTTTGGTCTTTGATCTCAATCAATGCTTCCAAATGGTATACAGTTCCTTTTCGCTCTGCGTCTCTGCTTTGCACATCTTTTGACAATTGGTGTAGTCGATTGTCTTTCTCTTTAAGCTCGTCTTCGACATTTTTAATGTGCTTGAACATTTTTATCCGTTGTTCAATGCACCTCCGGGATTGACAGGGTTGCACATTTACAATTTTCTCCATTACGGAAAATAAATCAGTTCCAATAAACAAATTTTCTTCTTACTATTTGTTAAACAACAGCCAAATGCAATTTTTACTGTAATCAGCCACAGGCACAGCCACGAAAGTTTTAACCAAAAAATAGACACCCGAAACAATCTTTAGCTACTGTAAGAGTCAGAAACTGAATTGTGATTGTGGAAATTCATATTGATAAAAGAGTTCTCTTTGAAAAATCCCTTTCGTTTCTTATGTATGTGTATACGGAAACCAAAGTATGTAAATGCTCTTATTTAATCTTATTTGGTGGGTCCATCCTGTTAAATTACAAATTCTTGCAACGCAACGTTATAATGTACATGTCTTGTTTTGCATGTCTATCCCGCCTGAATCCCTTTGTTAAGTACGTTTCATGTTTCATTTAGTTTACTTACGTTTCAACTTTTTCTACTGACCGTGCTAAAGAGTGAAACGCGGCATAGTAGAATTTGCTTTTAATCAACTACAACAGAATTAGCTATACTTTTCCAGTATTAGTAACATTAAATACAATTTGCCTGGCATCTCAGTGGCGACTGAATATTTATATTGCTTCATTTCAAAAAGAATCCCAGTCTTACCATAATAAGAGCGAAAAGGGGACAAAATACCTAAATTGAAACATAATCCAAACCCATACTGTCACAAAGAATTTTAGAGCCATTATTCGACCATATCATGTCGTCTGCTTTATCACATCAATACCACTCAAAAATGTGAGAAGCAATTTTAAAAAAAAGTCGGCTCCTCCATAAGATATAAAATTCTCCAAACGTGATAAAGAAGCTACAAGCAGCAGTAAAAGTGGGAACTCTTTTAGTTAAGATTACAAGAACTGAAAATCATTAATACTTACAGTATGCAGTACCTAGCTTTCTTACTTTTGAGTAGCCCATTTTTGCGGTGCAACAAGCTTATGAAATGGTTTATTTCGTCGACATTCGATCGTAATTCCAGGCTCATTTCAAGCTTTCATACTTTATGATGACACAATATAAATAGTTTATTTTAAGCCGCGGAGCTTCCCATTAAATTTACTACTATTACACGAACTTCTGGGCTTATTTGCAGATAGGAATTGGTGTACCATAGATATTCCTGTTTACAAGTTTTGAAATAGCCTTTGCTTACTTTTGGACTTTTGCTAGAATTTTGAGTACTCTCTCTTAAATCAACATGAACCAAACATCAATAAAACTAATCCTGTAATTTTAATGACAAGAATTGAATTTAAAAAATATTTATTTGTCAATGCCCATATACATATTTCTATCTGATTTCTCATACATGATTTATTATAAACATTTTAATCTTAATAATGGAATAATGCAACGATTAACATTTTATTGGGACATAGTTCAAACTAGGGTTAGAATCTTAATTGCAATATACATTTTAATTTTGATCAGAAAATATGTTACAATTTAGAATTGTGAGCAAGATGTTTACGAAATGATTATTTAATAGCTTGGGATAGGACGATAACTGCTTTGGGAATTGATGTAACTGGGAGGAGATTGATAATTCGGTTGAGGTGGAGGTGTATATGGTGCGGGGCGAGGTTGTTGGTATACAGGAAATTGGCCATATACTGGCGGTGGCGATGCATAAGGAGGAGCTACATACGGAGAACCGTAAGGGGTAGGTGGAGAGTAGTCTGAAGCACTTTTTAAGAGTAAATGGACGAGTGCTAGTTGATAAGGAGTGAGACTGTCAGCAGAATAAAGTTGATCTGGCGCATATTTTTCTTCCTGTGCAATAAATTCTGCAGCCAAGTCATCTAGAGGGTATTGGCTGGCCACACCCGGGTAGGCATCTTTATTGTATGGAACCTCAGCCGCAGCTGGAGCAGTGTAAGTTATTGCGGTCTCTTCAGAATAGTCGGGTTCATAGGAGGATGCCGTGTACTCTGGTACTTCATATTCATTCACCGAATATGAATCTGAGGAGGAGGAGGAGGGATGACTCGCCGACAGATATTCGTGGGAGGCTGCTGTGTACTCGGGTGCTTCATATTCATGCGCCGTATATGAATCGGAGGGGTGACTCACGGACAGATATTCGTGGGAAGGTGCTTCATGTTCATACACCGCATATGAATCTGAGGAGGTGGGATAACTCACGGATGTCTCCTCATTGTGATAAGCGTCTCGTTTGAAAAGCATCTATAGGGACAAACTCAAAAGTTAAACAGTTACAAAGTGTACAATTATGATTATTAATATGTTTGCCACTTTTTACCTTTTCTTGGAAGACGTGTTCCGCAAAAGTGTCAGTTATTTGTAAAATGGCAAGTAAGGCGATAGCCAGCGGAAAGAGTATTGCTCCCTTTCGAGCCATTTTAATTTTGTTCTTCTAAAATTACTCTTAATTTAGAGAAAGGTATGGCCACACTATAAATTTAATCGAATAAATCATTGAAATAAAAATTGCCTTATTTATATGACCACGGGCGAGAAACAATTCCAGGATAAAAAGACAAATTTAAATAGATTTAGGCATTATGCGTATATGGCTGTTTTATTTTATTGCTAGCAGAGCACGTTCCTTAACTGCAGTGGAACTATCGAAAGGTTTCATTTTAAATTAGCCAAACTTTCCTCCTTGATATTAATTTAAAATGTGTAGTCACTTTTTATCAATCGTCAACGTCATATTTCTGGAAGCAATGATTTGCAATAAAAGAGAGATATTATAAATGAATTACCGTCGAATTAAAATATAAATACAAACTTTCCTTGTTCTACTACTTACTAAGTATTTTTAAAACACAAGGAAAACTTTCTTCACTTCTGCTTACTAAAGAGTTTGAAAGTTTAGAGATTTTATTTCAACTTTTCAATTTTATTTTATTTAAATCATCAAAACTGCACAAGCGAATAGTTTTAATAGTGTTTTTCCTTAACCCAAATAAAAAAACTCCGAAAACATGCACCTACTACATTTTGATGTTTATTGTAAAAAAAATAACAAAAGTATTTTATTCCATGGTGAATAACATGAGTTTTGCAAATTTAATCCGGTTCTTATCTCTAATGAATGAAGTGCAATATGACATCTGTATGTGTATGGATATGCAATGACACGTAGGATGCTTAATGATATGCAATATTTGATTCTATCAAAATTCAACATATTTAGTTTTCAGATAATTAAAAGTTTATTGAGAATTATTGCTAAAGAAGAAATGGATTTAATTAAGTGCATAGAATAAGAGATGGAAAGTCAAGGAAAGCAAGGAAAGTCAGAATTAAGCTGCAAAAAAGTATGTAAAAGCAGACAGAAGAGAAAAAAAGTAGAGAAAGGAAAAGGCTTCATCGTTAACGGGAAGAATGCATTGAAAGTGATATTGAAATCCTGCAAATTGTTCTGTGACTCAACACATAAATAGTCCACCCAAGCATAGATTTGAGTTGGGGTTCGCGTAAAGAGCATTTGGTGCCCCAAGAGATGTTAATCCGTTATAGTTGCTTCCTAAACTGGCTTGGGAGTAATTTGGCAGGGCAGAATAAGAAGAATAAGAAGTAGTCGGTTGTGAATAAGCAGTAGTTGTGGTAGGTACAGTGTAAGGGGCCGTTGAACTCATGTAATTTGCAAGGAGTGCAGAGTTGACCAGTTGCGAATACTGCGGTGAAACCAAAGCCTGATATAATTCAAGCTGCGATGCGTCAACGGAACTGGGGTAAGTTGTATCTGAGTACCCTCCGAGCTGTGGTTGAACGACGTTCTGAGCTGTGTCTGTGGAGTACCCACTGAGACTACTTCCAGTGTACGTTGGTTGCACAACGTTTTGGAGGAGATCAGTGGAGTAACCACTTCCGGTATATGTGTTCTGTGCATAGGATGGTTGGGTCATACTTTGAGGAAGATTAGTGGAGGAAGAGAGTCCACTTCCAGATCCTGAGTATGTAGTCTTCGTATTGTATGATAGAACATCATTGTAATAAGATGACAAATCCGGGCTGCTCATAGTGTTGGAGGCTGCGGGAGTTGAATGAGAGAAATATGATGATGTGTCGTAGCTGTATGAAGGTTCAGAGCCACTGGAATAGCTCGGAATGTCCACGGTGACCGGCTGGGAGTAGCTTGCAGCCGTGTAAGAAGTCGTGTCTTTGGAGGGAGAAGTGTAGCTCGACGTGTCGTGATAGTAAGAAAGCGGGCTGTAATTATTATCGTAAGAGTCGGTTGCTGCTGTGTAGGAAATTGCGCTGTTAGGACTGATATAAGGTAACTCGTAGGTCACTTCTCGTTTAAAAATCTGATGAAGCAAAAATTTAAATCAAATTAGGTTATTGCTTATACGATAAAATTCGCAGTGAATGATTTAGGTTAAAAAAAAACGTTTTACTCTTGGAGATGCGGGAATAGTGGCCCGAGCATCAATAGATCCAAGCTGGATAATAATCTGAATGGCTACAGTTGCCAGGAAGGCAGCACTGCTTTTAACGTTCCGTCTCATCATTTTAACTGGATAAGGATTAAAAATGAGAGCTTTTGCTTCAGTCGAAGAAATCAATTGTGATTTAGAAGTGAGGATTTGTTTTAGCTTTATACTACTGAAGCAGGAAAGTAAAATCGTTTACACGGCAAATGGTTTGTCACCCGCACGTGTAATGTAGAATTATAGTATTGCTATTGCAATTACTCTATAATTAGACTCTTAATTCCTTCAAAATAAATTTTCTTTTAAATTATGGTTACGCTCGTGTGAAAAGCGTAACGTAAGCGTAATGCTCTGCACGTGCAAAAATTAAAGCAGGAGTCAGTAGTGTATTATATATAAAATACTGCGACTGTTGTTTGCATTTTTTGTGAATAAATATAAAATAATTGAAAATGTTTACATCATTTCTCACTGTCTTGTTCAAAGCTAAGGTTAATCTTGATGTTACAATCACAACTTAAAATCTTCTTTGCATAGCATTTCATGATTTATTTTGTATTAAATTTTTATTCATTTAAAATTATAACATATTGTTTCAGATTAGATATTTATCATTGAAACTAAAATAGTGAAAGTGAGGGGGGAAATTATGTCGTATACTTTTTCAGTTAGGTCTGTTCCTGCGATTGTTCCCTCAACAAGAGCTATCCTGAAAGAATGCCCAACAGAGAAGAAAGTCCTGCGGAGGTTTGTGAAGGTGTTGATGGTGTAGTTGCTACCGTTGGCGTATAAACTTGTGCTTGTGTTGGGTAATAGTTTGGAAGGCTTTGATAGGTTGAGGTAGGGTACGGAACAATTGGCTGAATAGGCTGAGAAAATGCATATGGCAATGGCATTACCCCATAATTGTTATATGGTAAGACACCATAGTTGTTATAAGGTAAAGCACCATATCCAAACAAATTTCCGAGTCCGAGATTATTTCCGTATCCACCAATCTGACTTGGAAATAAAGACTGAGACTGAGACTGGGGCTGATCAGGCTGAGGCTGAGGCTGAGTTTGAGGCTGAGTTTGAGGCTGAATTTGAGGCTGAGGCTGAAGCTGACGCTGAAGCTGAGACTGGGGCTGATCAGGCTGAGGCTGAGGCTGAGTTTGAGGCTGAGTTTGAGGCTGAATTTGAGGCTGAATTTGATGCTGAGGCTGAGGCTGCGGCGAACTTTGTTGTCCATTGTCATTATGGCCATAGCTCAGGTGTGGCCCGTTGTTTGTTATACCATCATAATCGTAATAATCCC